>VXAV01007771.1:282736-305269 GCA_013399715.1 Alectura lathami | reverse complement strand
TTTTTTTTTTTTTTGGTCAAGCTTTCCTGTACTTTTCTCTGGTGCCATTTTCTATGTAAATCCTTTCCTTCAGCCTGCGAGCTCTGTTTACCCTTCCTCTGTTCACACAGCCCACTCATAACTTCAGTCCCACAGACCTTCTCTCCAGAAAATTCTATTAAGATTTTCTCTTAGCAAAAGTGAGTAGCCCTTCAGAAATCCTTTATCAGGTCTGCTCTTTCCTGTTATGGTTTGCCTCTACTTTTTTTTTTTTTTTTTTTTTTTCCATGGATAGCTGTAATTTAAAGCTTACTCAATCAATAAGTCCAAGATGCGCAGTGTAAGTGGGAGAAGCAGATGAACAGCTGGTAAAGGCAGGAGATGGCTGATGAAAAAACTCTGGTATAAAGCATTTGAGCTACTATTCTCTGCTGTGATTTTTCTATTAGATTAAAAAAAAAAAAGGGGGAGGGGGGGGGGAAGGAACTGCAATTCCCTCCTCCCTCAGAATCTCTAGTTAAAATAGTGGTGAATTTTTTATTTTTTCATGTCTCTAAATAAAAAGTGGATTTTTTTTTTTTTTTTTATTTGGAGAAGGTGTTTTAATCAGTTACAAGTGAATTGGCTTAATACAGCAGTAGCTAGGGAAAATGTAATGGCAGGAATGGACCTGATACAGTAACTGCACCTCTGGTCTTGAATTCTCTAAATTTAGTCCTGTGATAAGCTGATATCCTGGAAACAGCCTCTATTTTACACTGTTTTGCAACATTTTCTGCTCTGTTTTGCAAGCCCTGGTGAGTGTGCACAGGACTGGGCTTGTGTTTGCTCTGCCTCTAGCTGAGGCATGTCTTGCACTCCTTGGGCCAGGCAGGGCTGGGCTGTACCCAGCTGGCACAAGCGTACATCAGGCAATTTGCATTTGGCATTACAAATTTCAGGTACGTTACTTTGGAAAGGTAAAGACACAATAAAAGGTTCTGTGCTGCCAGAAGGAGAGCAAACATTTCTAAGCTAAAGCCTCAGTAGGAGTCAAGAAGGATTAAGGTGCAGCTGGGAATAGAGCTGAGGTTCCTAAATCACTGCAGAGCCTTAGGAAATGTTTTCTGTTCACATCAGAAACCGTAATCTATTGACAAACTGGTTGAACTCTAAGAATGTATGTGCTAGTGAATTGCAGTTCAGTGACACTGCACGGGGAGGTTCATATGAATGCCCTGTACGTGCCCATAACCACCGAAGCTACTTGATAGGTGTGATGTGTGTGGCAATGGGCATAGGCATGTACATCCATGTATGCTAATTTTGGCTCTATATACCAGAATAGCAAAGAGTTTTTAAAATACAAATTTGAAATGTTGTGGGAAAGGAGGTGCATGTGCTTTGGGAAAGGAGTTGGGTCTGCCCATGGGGAAATAAGTCTGTCTGAAAGTGGTGAAATGAGACCAGATAAAGAGATTATAAAGTAGTGACAAGAAAGAAAATAGGCTAGCTGAATTTTGCTTTATCACTTTTATTCCCTTAAGACATCTCACTGAATATCTTGTCATTCATACAGCAAGTCTTGAAAGAGAATCACTTTTAAAGGTGACCCACAAAGGAGGAAATATGGGGGGGGGAAAAAAAAAGGCACTTGTGTCACCAAGGAGCAAAATAAGTAAACAGGAATATGGGTTTACACTGTAGTCCCTTCTGGGGCTAGAAAAGTGGTCTTTGAGCAATAAAAGTGGTCTTAGATCTCCCAGGTCTCCCCCCATTCCCTTTGCTGCAGGTAGCAGAGCATCATACCGGTACAGAAGCAGGGTGCTGAGCCAGGAGGTGCCAGCTGAACAGCAGAGGGGTATCGTGTCCACGTCTACCAGAGCTGAATGCAGAAATGAACCCCTTTGGCAACTTGTTTGAAGTAGGGAGGAATATTATCAGGAATAAAAAAGAAGTTAAAGATTTTGTTTTGTCTTGAATGTGCTCTTTTTCCACGAGGCTTTTATATTTGAAAAGAAAGTAACTATTGAAAATCATTTTGAAATCTTCTATCACATTAGTGGACTGTAGGAGAGCAATCATTTAAGTAGTGATTGATAAGATTTATTGTTTCTGCTTTTGTGATATCTAGTGGTTCCAATGAATGCTGAGTCTTATCTGTCTGGTACTATACAAACACTTAGCTGGCTTTGGAAAGCTTGTGATCTAAGGATGCAAGAAAGGCAAAGAAAGAGGAGAAATAGAGCCTGCAAGAAGTGCCTCATTCCAAGGTCACAAAACAGATTTAGAATCAGAATCATATCTTCTACCTTCAGTCCATTTTTTTTTGTTCCATAGGGTATGCTGCTTCTGTTATTCAAATATGGAAAACCCTGTTCTTTTCTAGCTAAATGGAGGGCAAAGACAATAAGAGCAGACAAACTCAGTGAGGTAGAGAAAAAATGAAAACAAAGGAATGGCACTGATGAAGATTCTATTTTTAGGTGAATGCAACCTATGACAACTCACACATTTGTCTTTCCCTCTAGATGCAGTAAGGTGGGGAGAATGATTCAGATGTGAAACTGCAAACTGACCACGCGTTGATGAAGAAGGGGAGCTGCATGTAGTGGTTAGAATCATTCTTTTGCCTTGATTTCTGAAGAACAGTTAAAGTCAGTGACACTGTTTTATCTGTATTTGATACCTTTTCCATCTTTAACATGCTTACTGTAACAGCATCAACATGTGCGGATTTGTTCATATATATATATGGAATAATTCCATGTGATTTTAATTGCTTGAAGTGTACAGGCATACATTCCAAGTATGAAAGCTCTGTGACTTCAGATGGGACTTGTTTGCCTTTGCTTTTTATAAATTAATCAGTCAATGATTATTATACATGTAGCTGAGCCCTAAGCTAGGTTTTATCTTGTAGTAGCAGCTCCTTGATAAGGAGCTTGTGATTTTATGTTTAAAAAAAAAAAAAAAAAGAAACCCTCAGATCTGTTTGGTTCTTCAATCTGTCAGAAAAGGTGGTGTAATTATTCTATCCTGGTTATTTCAAAGCAAATCTTTCTTCCTGCTTTCCAGTGGTGGTGGCCATCGGGGCAGTGAGTGGCAGCACATTTGGGGCTGGGTATGAGGCCCTGCACCTTGCCTTAAATAGGTGTTTCCCATTAATTTTTATTAACAGAAGATCAGAGTAGAACTGTTCTGTGGGAATTTCTGTTCTGGGAATTTAATCCTTTTTTTTTTTTTTTGAGACATTGTTTATTGTGTTAATTTTTTTGTTGGTAGTGGTTTGTTTGTTTGTGTTTTTCTCCTTTATTCTGCTTGCTGCCCTTCACTATTGCAGAGGGCAGGGGAGAAAATTGTTCTTGTTTATCTGCTGCTGAGTTTCATTTGGCACTTCTTAGTGGTCTCTCAAATTTATTATGAAATGTTGTTGATAAAATGTAGTCTGCCTGGACATTGCTTTAACTGTTTTACTGAAACATTTTTATTCTTCTATTGTACTGCTGATAATTTTTTTTCTTCACATCCAGTGATGGTTTCAAGTAGAGAATAATTTACTGATTTCTGATAAACTTCAACCAATCAACCAGTGGGATTCAGATGCTCTGTGCATCTGGATCTCTGTAAAATCTGGTCTCTTCCCTTTAGGAACATCTCTGAAAAGGAGCTCACGTTCATTGTCAGTCCATAAGTTAGCTTAGAAACTTTCTCTCTTTCCAGACCAGCCATCTGGAAAGGTCACCCTGTGAAGGCTGCCTGTTTTGTAGGTATGCAGGAGCAAGGAGAATGAAGGTTTTATCTTTTTTTTTTTGTTTTCTTTTAGTTCTTCTTACATACCCCCAAAAACACGTTTTTTTCCTTTTAAAAAAAAAAAAAGGCAGCAAACTTCCTCCTGTATTCGTCATGAGGCTATCACATGAGCTGGACTTTGCCATTTCAAAGGAGAAATACTGGAAGCGTAGGCGTAACATTCTGAGTGTAAACTTGAGCAGATTTTTGTATCTGACCTTCTCTCTCAGCAGGAAAGGTCGCAGAGCACCGCAGCCTTTGCAGCCAGCTGTGTGCTCGGCTCAGCGCGTCGGAGCCAGCATGCTCGGGAAATGCGCTGCAGCTTTCCCACTCCTCTGCGGGCAGTGCCCTTTCCCCCAGCTCAGCCAGCCTCTGTCTGGGATCAGCCCTGTGACCACAGGATGAACCCAAAGCCTTTCAGATGGGGCTCGGAGTTAAGTTAATATATGCTCCCACATCTGCCGCACAAATAAGTGCATTTACACAGGACCTTTTTATTTAGACATATTTCTTCTCTTTCTCAGCTAGGGGAATTGTCATTAAGATTTCATTGCATTTTCACTACGTGATAAATTTGGTTATAGGCCTTCCTATATGTAGAATTTGTGCATCTATTACAATTTAAAAGATATGTGGCAGTTTGAAAGTTGCTGGTCCTTTGTTTGCATTGAAAATTCAGGGCAGAAAGTGCAAAGCTGCCTTTATAAATTGGGTGCACCATCGTGTCATTTTCTTGCTTAAAAGCCAAATAGCTGGTGAAGTAAGCTCCCGTCCGGAGGAAAAGAAAGGGCTCATTAAAATCATTAACTGCTATAGAACAAATTGAGCTTCAGTGCACCGCATAAAGATTATAATAACTGTAATAATGAATGAATTAATTATACATTACAGAAGAATTCCTCCAGTCAGATTGTCACATGCTTATCTCTGAAAATTGACTTCAGCGAGGTGTGTCGCATGAGCTAATGACCTTAACTGATGGATTCGGGAGTTCTCCAGACTCTAAATTCCACTTAAATCCAGATTTCTGTATTCTATGGCATTCTAGGCAGACATGGGATGAGCAGAGCCCTTTGGTGCGGCTCTCTTTGGTTCCTCTTTGCTGAAACTACGCAGTTTTTAACTTTTATCCTTAGGTAATTGGAGTAGGTTTGACCCTGATCACTTTCAAGGGAAAATTCAGGTTGGCTGTCAGCACCGTGGGCCGTACAGCAGTGGCACGGCCACACGCAGCTGAAGGGATGGGAACCAGGAATTCATACCACCTCCATCACGTAGAGTGTTTCCATGATGTTGAAGCTTTGGGATAAAGCTCCCGTTTGCATCTGTCATGAGAAAATTCTCTCTCCTGGAGCGGCAGGTGAGCTGCCCCAAAAGAGATGCTCTGTGGTGTGATGGAGCTGTTCCCATGTGCGGGGGAAGTTCTGGGGGAAGTGCACCCTCTCCAAAAAGTGGGAGCACCAGGGCTGGCTTTGTGACGGCTCTTAGGCACCTGTGCTACGCTGCAGGAAAATTACATAAGGAAATGGATTACCCAGACATTGTAACCCATGCTGGTTGTAAACGGCATCTTTAGGCACCTGGTCACCTTTAAAATTGATCCATTAGTCACTTCTGAGAAGGAAAACAACCCTCCTCCTGCAGATAGAGGTTATCTGAGTTGTGAGGTTGGAAATTTTTAGAACAACTTAGACTGGGAGGTACCTGGGGGGCGTTGTCTGGGTGCCTCACTTCAGAAAGAAACTAATGTATTTTAAATCCAGATTATGGGGGAAAACGTGTCTTTTTACTGTATACCACACTGAGTTATGCATCTGGATTTACACCTACAAACAGGCACTTGTGGATGCTCTGGACAGTTTGCACGTGCAAACACTGACGTTTCCCCATGGAGGTGTGTGTATATGCAACATGCATGTATATAAATACATCTAAAACCAAAAAACTTGCTCAGCATAAAGAGGTGGGCAAAGGAACAGCACCATCAGTTTTCTTGTCAGCGCATTGCATCATGTCAGTACTGCAGCCAGTAGTAAATTACTTAGGCATTGTACTGGAACAGAGGAAATTATAGCAGGGATTTTATTCCAGAAGGTTTTGAGTTTGTTTGTGAAGTTGCACAGTATGTGGTTTGCTTTACTTGCTGTCAGATACGAGGCTAGCTGAGCCGCTGCTCTAGTTTGCACTGGGATTTTTCTCTTTCCCAGTGAATTGCCTTGATGTGGTACATTACTATTTTTTCTGGTATGTATCAAAGATAGTAAAGTATCAAATGAAAGTAATCCATTAGTGTATCAAATTGTTATGGCTCCAGCAAATGACCAGAGTATTGCTCATGTATCACCTGAAGTGGTCATGCAGGGAGCTGAAAGCCCAGTTCTGGTTTTCAACCCTCCAAGCAATAAAAGACACAGCTGGCAGCTCTGAGGATGTTGAATTTTGGAACAGAACAAACAGTTACCTGCTAGGAAGCCACTGAAGTAGCGGTAGCCTGGGGCTGGCAGTGTGTGACAAGGGGAATACGGCTCCACCTGCCAGATCAGTGCTGTGCCTCCGTATGATTTCTGTATTGACTGCTGTCAGAGGCGGGAGGAAGGACTGAATGTTATGGCTGTTCTTAAATTTTTAGAAACGAGACTAGGTTCATTAACGCTCTCATCAAATGGCTTTCAATTACTATCAGTCTGGCTTGTTTTTGAATTGATGACCTTGAGGTAAAAGGCTTTTTATTCTATTACCAATCTCCTGAGCCATCGAGTCTTTAATATGCCATGTAAAATCAGCTTTCAGATAGTAATATTATATAAAGAAATACCATTTGTTATTAACAATGCCTGATTTTGTGTGCTGCCAGCTATAATTGTGCATAATTCCACTTTTGTTATTCCTATTATTTCAAATATATCTGCTATATTACTATAGACATGTAGACACAGAGAAAACAGTTTGTTAAGAGATGGTGATACAGCTCTCTATAAATGAGTTAATAAAATCACATAAATACAAAGGTAAAATAAATTCAGCGTCAGCAAAGTTCGTGTATTACTTCAGTAAATTGAAATAAAAAATTCAGTTACAATGCTGAAATAATCTTTCCTGGAAAGGACCATATGGGACTACCAAAATGCACAGTAAATTAAGAAAAATGAGTAAGTATGTGCAGCATAAACCAGTGCAGTGAAGAAAGTGTGTTACATGCCACCCTTTTCCTCCTGAATGATTTTTTTCCTGAAGATAGACCATGTGAGGAAACCAGGGCATACCAGGGTGCTAAGCAGCAACGTAATGAGGTAGCTTTTTCTGTTTTGATTTCATTTGAATGTATTCTTGGGAAAAGTGACAGTACTGGGATAAAAGGTGCCTTTGTGGACAGAATCATTGCAAACCCTGATGTGCAACAGTTAATTATCCGTATTTGACCTGACTTGAAAGTATGCAATGCGAATTTAAAAGAAGGATAGCGTGAGGCTGGTGATGTGCTGCTCAGCACTACTCAGTTGTGCCAGATGAAATGATTCTTTCCCCATTATATTGTTCCAGAAGAGATGATGTAAGGTGTTGTTTCCTGGGTGTTTTTGACACCAAAAGTGTTAGAGTGCAAGTCTGTCCCAGGAGCTTAAAGGGTTCCTCTAGGTGAACTTGCAAGGTTCCAGTGATGGTCCCAACAGCTTCCTTGGAGATAAAGAGGAAGGTAATCATTTGAACATTTTAGCTCATAGTTTTCATTGTATGCATCTTTAATCTTCCTTACTGTGAATTAAAGCAGTCACTTCTCATGCTCATGAAATACAACTTTTTATGGTTTCCTTAATTAAAATGTATTTAGGAAGATAGCTCCTATGTTTCTGTTTTGGACCTCACTTTTTATAGTGCAAATACCCTTCTTCCCAGGTCATGTTTTCTCAACCTTAAATGAATAATTACTGTCCACATCCTGTGGTTAACATCTGCTAGCATTTCCCCAAACACCACCTGTCTCTCTGGCACGGACTCACGTTGCTGACTCACGTTTAGGTTTTATCCTTGCTAACTTCTACATTCTCATTATTGCTGCCTATTTTACAAAGCATGTCCTAACATTTGCATTTGATTATCTCCAAAATAGGCTGAACTTTGTGTATCTTTTTGCCTAGTTATCTTTGTGATTTAGGATGTTTTTCCTACATGTCAAGATCATGGAATCACAGAATCATTGGAGTTGGAAGGGACCTTTAAAGGCCATCCAGTCCAGCTCCCCTGCAGGGCACAGGGACGCCTACAGCTGGGTCAGGTTGCTCAGAGCCCTGTCCAGCCTGGCCTTGAAGGTCTCCAGGGACAGGGCATCCACCACCTCTCTGGGCAACCTGTCCCAGTGCTTCACCACCCTGAGTTTAAACAAACAAACAAACAAACAAAAAAACCTTTTTCCCTTAAATCCAGGTGAAATCTCCCCTCTCTCAATTTGAGACCTTTTCCCCTAGTCCTATCACAACAAGCCCTGCTTGAAGAGTCTGTCCCCTTCTTTCTTATAGTCCCCCCTTTAAATACTGAAAGATCACTTGGTATGCTGGTGCTGTCCTCCCCAGTGCTTTGTATCTTTGTGTTACCAAAGTCATTCATGAATAACTGGGTCAAGTGCAGTCCCCTGTGGAGATGCACTGGTGTTTTCCCTCAATTTGGAAGTGGACTCTTCTTAGTTGTAAGAACTCCCTCCTGTTATGATGGAATAATTATACTTATTAAAAAAAAAAAAAAAAAAGATTGGGTTGATATACTTCGTTCTTCACAAATACATTCTGTCTGTGTATTCTCACTTTATATTCCTCTGGGTTCTTATAATTTTGTTGTTTGACCATTTGTTCCTGAGTCTTCCAACATACTAAATCTAGACTGAATAATATTCCTTTTTCCCCTTTCTAAAATAGCTACAATGTTTGACCATCCCTTACCCTCTGGGACTCTCAACTTTTCAGATAAAATGCTAATAAAACTAAGTTAATAAAAATATGGAGGTGACTAAATTAGAGGATGGAATCATAATTTCATCTGAGTTTATGGTAACCAGGAAGAAAAATTTGAAAAGCAAAGCGATTGCATGGAGAGTTAAGGTCTGTGAACCAACTTGTTATTGCCAATATTTTGTCTTGAGGCAACAGTAACTCTTTCAGTCTGTAAAGGGTGAGAAACTTGCTTTGTTTACTGACAGTCTGAAAACTGCTTCTGACACCCAGCTCCAGCCTTGATGGGATTAACCAAAGTGACGTTTTTCCAGAAAAGAACAAGCCCCACGCAGGGATCGCCCCAAGCAGGCACGGGCAGAGGCTATGTGCCAGCTCATGTTAGACTCAACCCTGGGTTCCTCTTCCCAAACCCCGTGCACACTACAAAGTGCTCCCCTCTCACATGTGTAACAAGTGGTTAGAGGAGTAATGGGGAAATGATTGCAGAAGTGAATGTTGGAATGAGTGGGCTGCAGATTGCTCCTCAGTCACCCGGATTGCGCGTTAAAGACGCACAGCACATGCCTGCATGGTTCCTGGTGCACAGCAAGCAGACTCAGGGGATTATGCCTTAGCTGACCAAAGCAACTGCATGTTAAGAACCTGAGCTTGGAAGCCATTGCAACTCCAATTCCTCAAATCTGATATGCAGCGGAATGACTCATAGGCATTTCTGTCTTGACAGAAATGTGACAGATTACTTAGGGATTTTCTTGCTGTGCTATTGAGATAGTTCCTCAAAACCCGTCTTGTCATGCTAGATCAAAAATAGTTGCAGTAGAAGTTATTGCTATGGATCTGTAAGATGGATTGGTGTTCAATTGTGCTGACAGCTGGTGCCCGCTAATCTGTTTATTTGGCTGTGCCGTCTCTCTTGGCTGCGTAGAGGCGGGGTTACCATGTAGGCAGATATCTCCTCGAGGTATCTCACTTTGCATATTTATTCACTGCTAGCTTTAGGAGGGGGGAAAAAGTCACTTCCTTCTACGCACTTCCTTGCCAAGGTTTGTGTTTTACATGCGGCCAGAAAATCCCTAATTGAGTCTGAGTATAGTAGAAGAGTGTGTGTGGGGCAAATCAAGCTCATTGCTGTATGGTCTGATGCAGCTTTTTCTCTTTAGTGTAGTTACTGTTCTGTCCTTGCACAGAGGGCCGGGGTTAGTACCATATTCCAGCTACCTAGTGCCTGAAGTAATTTGGATGAAATTTATTATTATTATCACGCAGCAAGGGCAAAGCCAATTGCCACCTGAGTTCATTACAAGGAAATTATTTCCTTATATACATTTACTAAGAGTCAGCCCTAAGTGATGCTGGCTCATTAAATCCAAGAACTCGGATACTGCTCTCGCTCCTCCAGATTTAATAGGTATGGTTGTTCCAAAGGGTTGCTTTCTGTTATCTGCTGCGTGGCACGTGCAGACACCTGACAGATGCTCAGGATCTCCCTGCATCTGATGAGGGTCAGAGCTCTGACAAACACTGACGAAGGGCTGCCGGGGCTGCTGCCGCAGGGGATTTCACATGCACCCAGAACTCAGGAGAGGCTGCTGTGAGATAAACACTTGTTGTGGGCCCACGTCGGCTGGAGGTCACGGCAGGTCCTGCCGTCCCACAGGAGCACGGGGTGAGAGCACGGGGCGCGGGGCGGCCGCTAATGGGGGACCCCGCGTTGTGTCCGCAGTGTGCAGAACAAAGGGACAGTGTCTGTGCTCATAATCTGTCATTTGAAAATTAATGAACAAATGGCAGGCTGCAGATGGGATGGCTATGAAACCTCTTACAGCAGGCGAGAGCTGCTTTCCCACAGAGTGCTTTCTGCTTAATGATTTAGTTTTGAATTTGAGTTGGTCTTTGTTGCTGTGCACTGGTTCTGGGCAAGCTACTTGTTGGGGGGATCAATGTTTTGAAGGATGTTTCATGCCTATAATAAATACTTACTGCATTCAAAAGATCTAAGAGGTGTAGAAATCGTATAAATCAATGCTGCAAAAGATCTTTTAGATGGTCTGTTGACCTCCTGTGTCCCTACAGCATGGTTGTTTTCAATAACCAGCTTTAGTCTACCTTTCTACAAACCAGATTTATGTAAGAAGTTGATAATACCCATGCAGCCCAAAATTACAGGGAGAGTAATTCTCTCCAGGCAACTTAAAAACTGAGCTTTTCCAACAAAACAAGTTATTCTGTAACCTCTGAACCCAAAACCCTGACTTGGTTTTGTACTGACTTGCATTTCCAATTGCTCTGCATGGGGCAGCGCTCAGGCAGGAGGTAATGCTGGGTTACTCACAGCCTAGATTATGTACGGGCTGGCGGGCTTGCCAGTGAATATACTGGGATGTGCCATTCAGCTGCTCTCAAACAGCATTTACAATGTCCTTTTTTTCTCAGTAGAGGTGCTAGTTTGAGACTTTTTCTTTGAAATGTCTCCATTTGCCAGTGATTGAGGGTTTTAGATAGATGGGAGAGACTGCAAAATTGTAAAAACCTCGTTTCCTCAACAAGCTGTCCCAGAAAATGGCATTTTTACCTTGCCAAGAAGAGGGGGAAAAAAAAAAAAAAAAAAGGAATTCTCATCAAACCAATCTATTTCAGCATTATAACCTTTATCCCATAAATGCATGTTTTTTGCCAAAACCCTGCTCATTACACAGGATTTTCATTTCTCTCTGATGGGCTTACACCACAGCCTTTATCTGCGGGTGGGTTCCCGGGGTGGGGTGCAGTGGGGGCACCAACACCCCTGGGGTGTTCCTGGGCCCGTTGGTGGAGATGAAGCCAGTGTCTGCTGCCCGGGGCAGAACACACACGTGGAGAAGCAGCAGCGTTATCCTGGCTACAAGGCTTGGGCATTGTCAGGGTGCTGGGATAGGCACAGGGAGAAGGGTATCAGGAAAGCACTTGCAGAACTCTTTGTTGCTTACTTTGGAACTGAGGATAACTGTGGCCAGCTCCTGATGCCACTCATTATTAAACGCTTTCCTTAGCAAATGGGCTCGAATGCAAACGCATTGCCTTTCGTCTCCCTCTAAACTGCTAATGCTTTTGACATGTGTTTTGAAGTTCTACTTTATAGCTGTAGCTTTTGGGCTCCCTGTAGTTTCCTGGCAGAGTCCAGACGTGAAACTTTATTTTTCCATCTTGTATGAAGTATTAAAAATCAGTGAGAAAAGATTGCTTTAGTGTAAGGATTAACTTGAGCTTCAGTTTCTCTTCGCTCCATTTTATGTTTAAAGTCATTCTTACAGTTCCAGAACAAGTGATCTGTCATTTCAGAGCGCTGTGTCTGAAGGAAAATGACCACTGGGTCCCACAGGAGTCAGCAGTGGCTGCAGTCTGAGTGCTGGTGGTGGGAGGGTGATGGTGCCACGGGGAAGCAGATCAGTGCACTGCTGTCACCTGAAGAAAAATAAATGGCGAAAAAAGATCACACTTCAGTGGAAAGTGGTGAGAAGTAGAAAATAATATTTTAGATGGGAGGTTAAAGGAATTGGATTTAGTTGGGATTTTTTTTCTGCATAAATGCAAGAGAGTGTGTTGCTCTAGTTTGGTAGGCCTGCAAAGAATTAATGATTTTCAGTCCTGTTATCTAATTAATACCATTGATTAAGCACCTTCATGTGAGTTATCCTTCACAGATCATACATGTATACCATCTATACACATGTATATGATAGAATAAATACCATATTCTTTACTAACACATTGATTAGATAACATCGTTTACTTGATTTTGACAGGGACTATAGCTCTTCTTTCTGTTTCCAGTGATAAAAATGCTTGGCTTTAGACAAACATATATATATATATATATTTTTCTCTCTTGAAATCCAGTGCTTTCTGCAGCTCATCTCAGTTTCCCATTTGAAAAGAGGCCTAAAAATACTTCCAGGTATTTATCTCAAGTCAGCTGCACAGAGCCGGCAATTTGTTGATGTATCAAAGGCAAACACAGCCTGACATCCGCTAGAGAATTTAGAATAGTCTAAAATCATTTACTGAATGAGAATTTAATTAAATGTGCCATATATCATAGATTGGTAGAAAGTGTTTTGGTGAATTCTAAAATCACTCTGAAAGGAGCTTGGTCATATCTACAGTAGAGATCTACAGCCTGGATACATCCAGTGTAGGTAAATGTGTGCGTAGAAGTAATTTCACAGTGGTCTGGCAGAAACTCTGCAAGAAGCCAGCAAGGCCTGGCATGTACCTGTTGGAAGTGGTCATACTGGGGGAGTTTCACTTCTTTAGGTGCTGCAGGGATCCTTGTGGTAGTTTCAGTGGGTTGTTTGGCCAGCTGTCCCAGTTTGAAGCTGATTCTACTAGAAGCTCCCTGGAAAGTGAGTGCAGATGTAGGTGTTTTCTGTGGAAAAGACTAAAGGATGACCTTGGAAAAGCTTGAGATATCGATGACATTCAAAGACACTAATAAGCTGGATTTGGGAATACATTCTAAAAATTCTGAAATATAATTTACTCAGCAGTAATGGAGGATAGAATTTTTAAATATTTCTTGTTCAAGTTCAATTGACTTCTAAGAGTTCATCGAATAGCAGGCAGGAGGACAAACTCAAATGCCCTAAAGATTAGGCTTTGCAAGTGCCTTATACAGGAAAATGAATGCTTTCCCCCAAGAAATGTGGCTCTGCTGCCTCATGATCCATATTTCCATCTCTGGGATGCAATACCCTGAAAATTGCAAAGCTAGGTATTAGGAAATATGCCTTGAAAATACGCCAGCCAAGTTCCTTAAAAGGATCTGAGAGAGGATGACTCACTACTCAAATGGCCATTCATTGCATCTGCGGAGCACTTCTGGTTAAATTTTGTGAAACAGCGATGATTTCTTATAGAGGCTGCTCCGTGCTGCAGAACCAGTGCTGCCACAACAGCCCAAGACAAGGCAGGAGGAAGGGAGTGGGTATCAGCCTCGTGCAGCTGTCCTAAGGAAGAGGAGGAGGAACACAGAGGCTCCCCATAAGAAGGTTTGAAATCTGAGCTGATTAAAAAGCTGTTCTGAAGCAGATTTTGGGTGCTAAACTTCTGGTGACCCAGAAGTGGGCAACCAGCTAGGAGCAGACGTGGGATGTTGTTTGTCTTCCTGTCCCAGCGTGCCACTGATGATGCGTGAGGCCGAGCTTGAGAAGCACGGGGATTTATGAGGCCATTTTGAGGAAAAATCTGTGATCTGTTGATGCATGGACTGCAGTAGGTATCTCGTACCAAGGTCCTTCTTTACATATTCTTTTGATCTTTTTGCTGTTTTGTGTCACATAGCCTTGTTTACTGCATATCTTGGTTATACAGTCAGATTTTTTTTTTTTAAAGTCATTTCTACTTCATGCAGGCAAAGTTCTTGTTTGATATGAGATGTGGGTACAAAATCTTTGAGTACACCCCAGCGCATTTTTGGGTTGCAGTAATAGGATGTGCTGGGGAAATGAACGTGTGTCAGCAGATACTATATATGTTGCTGTGTTACATATATATGTGTTGTCAGTATATATTTTTCATGTATGAAACTGTATGGAAGAAGGTACAAGTTTTCTTGTTATCTGCTGTTAGATGTATTTGCATAGAAAAAATGCTGTGACTTACTTTACAGTTTCTATAATGGCCTTATTTGCCCTGAGATGGGGAAGAATGAGGGAAATATTCTGCTTACAACCACAGAATTGATTCTATTTGTAGGCATTGATTCCTTCGGTCTCTGACAAGGTGACTTGTGTTCTTGCCTGTCTGCCATCCTGAAATCCAGGTCTTTAAGTCGAGCATGTCATGTTCCACAGGTGCGCGTTTTGCAGTGGTAAACCAATATTTTCTTTTACAAAACAGAAGCAGAGTAATTTTGCCTCAGGTAAATTCTTTCTCTGGCAAAACCCATTCAGGAATGCTTCAGGGCTTGTAACTCAAGATGAAACAGAAATCTGTCTTGGTAAAGACGTGAGTAAATTTTCATGTCTATGATAGCTGAATGAAAATTAGCAGAAAAAACTTGTACTCGGCACGGGAGGAAAAAACAAGCAAACACAGTAGAACCATCAGAATATGTCCACGTGGTAGGCTCCCCACTTCCCTTTGAACGCTGGAGGACTGGAGAGCGGCAGCTCTGCAGCACCGGGCTGGCCCTCGTGGCCCTGTTGGGCCAAGGTGGCTGTGCCTCAGCAGCAGGGCCTGTGACCAGCATGTAATTAGTGTGTGTTTCTTTATGAATCCTCTTCTAGGCGAGGGAATTTCATAACTTAATTAATGTGAGTAATACTAATTATTTAGGATCCATCATTGCACAAGTGATGATGAATAATGCAGATACTGCTGTGGCGCTAAATGCGGCTGTTGAGGATTTTTTGCCTTTTCCCTCATCATCCATCTTGAAGTATTGTGACATGGGATGACACAGATAAACCTGAATTCTGTAATTAAGCCTTGTTTTAATGATCCTGGAAAATATTCAATTTTGCATGTTCTCCAAGTATACATGTGGCTTAATGAGTTTCTTAGCTTTCCTGTCGGCTTAATACTCTGCTGACATTTCTCCATTCAGATAAAAAGATGCAGTAGGATAAAATTATCCTTAATGTTTCCAGCCACAGTTTTATTTCTCTATTGCAGTTGGGAAGGTTTTGGAGAATAATAATTTTAAAAATTACTGTATTTTATGGTTCTTGGTATAGAAGAAGTTTGCCAACTGAAGCTACCAAAGTTACAAGCCATTTAAGAGTGATCTGTGTTGCAGTACGAATCCAGTTAGCATTTCCAGAAAATAAGTGAATGCAAGACATATTTATTTGCTCTATGGCTTGCATTCAAAGGTTTTCTAATGAGAAAGTACTCTCCAATTTTCCCAGTAGAGACAGTTATAAATGGAAGAAATAGTTTGAAAGAATTGACTTTAATTTCTAGCCTAAGGCCAAACAAGCCAGTCACATATAGAAGTATCAGATGTGTTCTATGTATAGAACAGTAGAAAAGTCTGTTCTGCAGTTAACACTGTTGCATTATGATTTTTAGGTATGTAATTACAATCATGCTTCATTTAGTAAGTGAGAATACTTACATTCCAGTGGTTTGTTATCAGATTGGACATGGAGCTTAATTTAGATTAAATTCAGAAACTTTGTGTTTGAAAATTGCTGTATTTTGTGCCTCATAGGCATAAAAGTAAAAAGAGAAGATGAAGAGGAAACAAACACCCCATATGCAGAGACAATGATGCATTTATTTTTCTTTCCTAATTCACCATAAAGGTGCATGTATGGTAATAGAAACAAATCAGCTTGGTGGAAATCAGTTGCCAACCTGAATTGCACGACATAGGAAGATTAAGCACCCTAACCAGCATCCAGTGGAAGTTTATGTTGAATGGAGTATTGTGAGACTGCCAAAATAAGAAGTATAAAGTGTTAATTAGTCTATCAATATGTTGTGAACTATTTCTAAGCAAAATAAAGTGGGATTTTAACAATAGGAGATGAAATTGAACCAGGTTCAGAAGAAATGCTTCAGAATATTTTGTACAATATAAATACCTGCTAAAGCAAATATTGACTCAATAGTATGTTATTGCAAGTAAATTAAATTATTAGGGATTAGTAACTGATTTAGTCCGTAGAGAATCCAGTGTAGAATGCTTTAACCCTTCCACTGTCTGTCCTCAACTCTTTTATCTTCAGCCCCAGCAGGAGTCACATCCATCTCCTGCACCAAAGCGCTCGTATCCTCCAGGGACATCTTTGGGCAAATTACTCCATAATCTTCTGTACTGTGCTCTCCAGAGGGTCTTAGTACCAAATGCTCTTGGTGACTAATAATATGTGCAAAGTAGACCTGTCATGTAATGAATGACTGAGGTATGGCAGGGAGGTGCACTGCAGGAAAACCTCTATGAATTGAACCCAACTTGCTAAAATTCTTGTGATCAGAAACTGGGATTTGTCCCCCAGGCTTCCCTATCCACACAGCTCTGGACTTTCAGCGAGTCAGCATCATTCTCTGGTGATGTGCCAGTCTTGTCCCTGGTGGAACAGGACAAGGAAAAAGCGCAGGGTGAACTTGGTAAAGGTCTTTTGTAGGCTGGAGCAGGGGTGCGGAGTTGTGCTTTCCACTTTCCCAGAAGGATGTTTTACCTGGGGTCAAGGGGAGATGAATTGAGTTGGTCGCTGAGAGATACCAGCACTATAAATGTGATTTTATCTGCCTGTTAGGCCATATGGGGAAGCAGGATAGAATTGCTGGAGAACTTGTTCTTTCACTGTTGCCACTGAAAGAATGAAGAGAGAGGGGGAGGAAAAAGGTGTGTTCTCGCTGTGCACAAAAAGAAAGCTGTTAAAGTCCCAAGAGAGGTCTGTCAGAGTTGGACTGGAGAGAGAATTCAGTCCCCATCTCCTTAATTAAAACCACAAGAATGATTCAGGAAAGGACTGCAGTGACAAGGGCATACTTGAGATTTGTAACCCGCATCATGGTTTTCTGAGCTCATACTCTGCATTTGTAAGCATTTCTTTGAGTGCAGGAGGAGTGCTGGTTTGTGTATGCCTTTGGTACCATCTGAAACGTGGCCTAGGTCCAGCAATCTTGCTTGTGCACCATGTATATCATTAGGAATCACTACCCTACTTTCTTGTTTCATTATGCATGACAAAATAAAACATTAATAAGTTTTTTTTAATATGAACTAAATTTAAATATTCATTATTTCTATGAATTCAATGTCAGCAAGTTTTTAATATCCTGTAGGTCATAAAATCTTCTCTCTGCTCTCTTCTTGTCCCATTTTAATTTACTGGTACAAAGGTCATCCCACTGTTGCTTCTGGTTCACTCCATTCCCTCGTGGCTTCTGGTGGTGCAGCATGACACCATGTGCCCTGGTGGGTGAATACCTACATCCATTGTCTGCATCAGAACATCCTCTGCCTGCTGGTGCGCGCTGGTTTTGTCCAGCTTTAGCGAGAGGATTATACCGGTCCTCAATTGCTGCTTTTTCAGTGTTTTTGTTGGAAAGATGGCCACACTGGGAGAAAAGAGGAGCATTGGACCATACGTGTGCATGAGATGTCCCAGAGGTGAGCGATGTTCCTGGTATAACAATGATAGCAGAGTTGGGAGGGGCCAGAGGGCCATGCTGCGGATCTCAGGCAGCATAAAGCCGCTGTTCTGAGCAGGTGTACCTGCCTCAGGGATGCTCAGCCTGGATGTGAGGGCACACATGCAAAGGAGGAAAGAAAAGGGTTGAGGCAAGTCAAGGAGTGTTATCTGAGCAAGAGCCCTGCACGCTGTGTGCAGTTGCTCCCCTTGCTTCTTTAATGCCTGCTCTCCAAGGGAGCAGTGGGTTGGAAGGTGACGTGCACTGCCTGTGCTTCTGGTGCTGTGACAGAGAAGGCGTTTTCAGTCTTAGATATAAACTAGGGTATTTTTCCTGGTGTCCACGTCACAATTCCTTTATTGAAGCTATTAATGCCCTCTTTCGTCTTCTGATGTTTGCAGCCTGTTTTTGTGTCTGGATGAGTCTCTGTCCTCCATTCTCAAGTCAGCTTTCATGTAACTTTCCATCCCGAATGCTCCCCTTCAGATTTGATTTAATAACAAGTATTTTACATAAAAACTGTATGCGAATGCTCTGTGCCTATTTGTGGCATGTTTCAGTGCTGCCCTCCCAGTACTGCCCTTAATGCCATGAGATTCCTCATTGCTCCTTTTGCTGAATGCAATGATCAGAATTTTCATTTTAATAATCTAAATGCAGGTTGTTGAAGCTATGATGACGCACATACTACAATGTTATGGGTTTATGCTATATTGCACCTGGGCATATTCTCAAGTATTAAGCTCCTCACACCCAGGTTAAAGAGAGTTCTTTACTAGATGTATGATCTCCCTTGAAGGAAACTGCACATCTTGCTTTCTGTATGATTAAATACTTTGCTCCCAAGAAAAGCAAGCTAGCTGTTAAGTTTGTACAATGATTTGCAACACGGCAGACATTTGCCTTGTAAGAGATGATTGCTTTTCTCTTATGGCCTGGATTTTGTCTGTATGCAGTAGTACACTGAATACACTGAGCATTAAAATTAAGCTGTTGCCACTGATAGTAGTGTCAGAATGAAAGGCGTTTTCTTTTCATACAAACGGACTTCCTCAGAAGTCCAGTTTCTGCCAAAGGCAAGGAACATGCTTATTTCTCACTGCTTGGTGTATTTACTACCCTGAGTAGGGCTGTGGAAGATTTCAGTGTGGTGAAGGAGCTGGAACAGAAATAGTCCTAGAGAGAAACTCCAGCACTTGATGAAAAAATAATACAATCAATTAATAGATAATCAAGTATTAATAATTCAGGTGAACTGCTGGATGAATGTTGTTAATAATTAAACATTATTCTGATGGATTAAAATTAATAACAGTATCACCTCTCTATCTGGAGGCATACTAGTAATAAATCTGAGTCTACCTCCTGATGTTACAGATTTCTGTAGCCCCCTTCAACACCAGCTTGTGTTTTGTGAGTCAAAAGACGTGGGAAGCATTCCCAGGGCATTATCTGTGTTGTTACAAGCATTCAGGGCAAACACTTCAATATCTGCTCTGAAATAGATTCAAAAGGAATTGGTTATTTAGAGGATTCAGATTCGGAGTTGCTCTGTTCCCGTGCTTTGGGAGCTGCTCCGTGTGATGCAGCCAGGGGTGCCCTGGCTGGGGGTGACTGTGGGTGGTGTCAGGGTGTGTGACAGGGAGGGAGCCCACGTGCAGGTCTCCTCCAGGGCCATGAGCTGAGCACTATAAGAGCAGAGGGCCTGTGCTTGATTTACAAAGGGATGTTTGGTGGTTACTCCAGTTTATTTCTCCAGTGGTTCTCCAGCACACCTCCATTTTAGATTATTTTTCATGTACTATTTCAGTCCTACAGCTTGTGTAAGCCAACACTTAAAAAAACAAACGAACAAACAAACAAAAAAAACAGGAAGATTACAATGTTGTTATGAATTTTATCTCAAGTAATCAGATGCTTGAATTCCTTCCTTGACTATTTTTTGCTAAGGGCAATACTTGTTACATTACAGGAAGAAATAATGTTTTGTTTTCCTTAGTCTTTCCTTCTCCAGCCTTCTGCCCTTCTCATATGGTACAAACTTCTCTCTGGAGACATTTTGAGATGCAAGTGAATTGTCCCAAATCCCCTGTGGGCTGCACATCAAAATGGTTATTGCCCAACTGAAATGGCAAAAGCGAGAGGCCAGGGAGCTACAGGAAGGAGCTGAAAGGTTTTAGCTGAACTAACCTGGGTGTAGTGTTAGCCTCAGTGGACCACAGTGGCCTGGATAGAAATTGGCACATTGGGTTGCCTGAGTGCAGTAGTATATGAACCACTTTGGAAATATACTTGGTACAAGGCCACCAAAGGAAGAAGGGCACAAAACTACTCAAGGTAACCCTGGAATAATGAATAAAAGGGAAGGAAACATCTTTATAGTCTGGACTCATACATGCATTAATTTCCCACGTAGTTCTAACCTCCGAAATTAAAGCAGTGAAATACTTCTGTCTTGAAAACAGGGAAATTCTCTGGGTCCTTAGAAAAACTTTTCTCTTGTCCTCGTCTTGTCCCAGAAGCACCCATCAGCTCTAAGTGCAGCATTTGACATGCAGCGACTGATATTCCAATGGCCAGTCCTGTATTCAGTGACTCCTGAGGAAATGCCAGGATAAAAATCTGGACTCGAGAAGATCCAGAGACTTGCAGGCTTTTGCTTGCATTCAAATTCTTCTCCTTCCTTGCACTTGTGTTTGAGATCATCTGGGTTTTTACTGTAACTGGTATCTTGTGCGCTGCAACTCACGTTACAAGCGTCTATTGTTTGCAAAACCCACAATGGTGCTCTCTGTAAACGCTCTGACCTCTAGAGCTCCGGCATCTGGATCTGAGACCGTCTTTGCGTAAGGTGTGACTCACTGCCAGCCAAGCACAGGGGCTGAAAGGCAGCCAAGGAGGGGAGGAATGAACTGACATTGCAGCAGATTGCTCCTGAAGCAGTAGTACAAGTGACAGTTGTTCAAGCTGGTTTGTTCTAAAATTACAGTCTTGCACACACATGAATGCCAGAGAAACATTTCCTAGAAAAATGTCCTAATTTTTTAAATGTGCTAAGTGTTGGTTGAGTAGTATAGAATAAGATATCAAGATTTGGATATATAATATGAAGAATTAGATTTAAATGATAATTAGATTAATAGAATATTTCAATTACTTCTGTAGAATCACAGAATCTTCTGAGTTGGAAGGGACCTCTAAAGGCCATCCAGTCCAACTCCCCTCCAGTGCACAGGGACGCACCTACAGCTGGATGGGGTTGCAGTCTGACCTGGAAGGTCTCCAGGGACGGGGTAGCCACCATCTCTATGGGCAACCTGTGCCAGTGCTTCACCACCCTTATTGTAAAAAAAACTTTTTCCTTATATCCAGGTGAAATCTCCCCTCTCTCAATTTGAAACCATTTTCAAATTTATCATTTACTTTATCTTTTACATTTAATTTTGAAGCATCTTTAGGCAAGGAAACAAGTCCTCCTAGAAAGTCTTTTTGAGATGATTAGAAGATGAGGCAGATTGTCAGCATTACAAGAAGGAGTGGAACAAAGAACACTTCCTTCATGGTTGAGGTGCTTCTCTCTCCTTCTTCTCAGACACTTGGTTAGGGAGCAGCTCCAGAGCCCCAAAGGCTGTTTTTGTACATGTTGCAAAATTCAATTGTGCAGGTCTTTTTGTCGACAGGTTTTGAGGATGAGACCTAGCCAGGGGTTGCAGGGGAGCCACAATTTGCTCGTGGCACTGTCAGCATGCTGGAGGGTGGAAAACACTTGAGTGATTTTCCATGTTCCAAGCTCTCCATTACATACAAAGGGGTTTTGTGTCTCAAATCAATACAGAATTACTGTGAGGAAAGCTCCCTGTTCATTTGTCTGTATGTCTGGTTTTTGGTGGGCTGTGCTTTCCTCTGAAATGCACCCAATTCTTTCTAGTTTTACCAGCATCCCTGAAACTCTGTCTCTCTGGAACAGTTTAAAAGCTCCATGCTGGTGCTGCAGAGGGCATTGCTAATCAGAGAAAGGTCTGGAAGAGGTGTAAGGCAAACCGGGACAGGGTAGAACTCAGCATCCCACTCCTGCACACTGCTTTTCTAGGAAATTTTCCTCTGGAGAGGGATGCTGAAGGACATGATATGATTTCTGTGAGACCTGTGCTCTCATTTCAGCGTGCTATGAGCTGTGTATCAGGATAGCTGCTTATGAGAGCTCTTCCAGCTCAGCCATGCTGACTGTCCTTGGGTTGAGTGTTGTCACCTGGCCTCAGAAATGTAGCTGATTGCAAGAGGGTGGAACAAGCGGTGGTGCATGATGGTGCTCTTGCCTCGCTGCTTTTGGCAGCTGAAATCTTGTCTTTCTGATGGTGACAAGTGAGATGAAGGAGAGCATTGCTGTAACCTCAGTCTCTCGTTCATGTTCATGCCCATGTAACTACGTATATCTGTGCCTATCTACCTACATGTGCGTGCCTGAGGTGTTGGGGAGCCCCAGGAGTTCGCACATACCCGGAATGGCTTCAGATACTTCAGCTGCCTGATATTTTTGCTGACAAAAATATCTTCTCATTGCCTCAGCATCTACCCAGCAGGGGGAGGAGCTTTGCTTGCTCTCTTAGGATTGCTTTTGAAGGCAGTTGAATCAATCAATAGTTTGGAAATGAGGAATGTGGCCAGTGCAGGAAGGGACAGGAATTTCAGCAAAAAAAAAAAAAAAAAAAAAAAAAAA
>VXAV01007771.1:262950-282697 GCA_013399715.1 Alectura lathami | reverse complement strand
AAAAAAAAAAAAGTCTTTAACAAATATCTTTCAGTTTTAGTCTTGTGTTCTTAATTTTTTATTTTTTCCTGAGCTGTTTTTAATTTTGTTTTGGGGGCATGATGGGAATCCTGGTAAACGTTTCCTAGAGGATGCACTGTGCAATGGTGCTGATTAACATTCACACAAGGTAGCTCAGAGATGGGGGAGAAAAGACAGCTTGGAAAATTTAATAAATGCTTTAATAAGTGGATCTGCTTCCTCAGTGCATGGGGAGAGTACACAAACCAAGAAGATAAAACTGAAAACCCATTCTGGGATTTTCAAATTACCCCTAGAGAGAGTGTGCACAGAGATTGGTTGTGATATTAGTGTGAACAGAGCATCCAAATCCCCTGCAATTCTGGTCTCAGTCATGCCTGAAGGACTGGCTGTCCTGGAGGGAGCTGTTTCTGGAGCCATTTGGGAGCTTCTGCTGCTGTGCTGGACTTCACAGGCTAAGAGGGTTCAGGCTGTCGAGTCCCAAGGTTTTAAATAAACTGGGCTGAGTAAGGGGCTTCAAGCCATGAGTGAAATACGAATTAGGAAATGTTCCCTGCCCTCTGCAGAAGGCAGAGCTTCACTGCTGCATTGGATCAGATGTCTGATTTCCCAGGACCAGCCCTGTAATGGACATACGCTTGTTCAGAAGTCAGTCTGTCTGTTCTGCTGTATGTCACCTGTCACAGCCGTTCTGTCTGCTGGGCATTGGTGCCCTTCTGCACAGATTTATGCTGGGTGCCACGTTTGTGTGATGACCAGTTGAATATGAAACAATTGGGGAAGAAGGTGCACACTTTTTTTGCACTTTTTTTTCTTCCTTGGTGCAAAAATTCATTTCATTTTTACTCTTTTTTTTTTTTTTCAAGAACAGATTCCTATTTGCTTTCTTTTTCTTTTTTCCTTTTTCTTGTTACTGTAGTGGGTTTTCTCAGCTCCACATCCATCAGAAATCTTGGCTTGATGATGTTGCTGTTAAACAGTTAAACATTTAAATTATAAACTCAGAGTGAGAAAATCAATGATGCATGATTAGTTGAAAATTTTAAATATAACAGTTGTATTTTTCATATTAATGTACAGGAATATCTTATGTCACTGCAGCATGACTTTTAATACATTCTAATAGACTCTGTTACAATATGGATTGTTTTTATACCTTTTGGCAGACAGCTGTGGTATTAAGGTCTGCACAGTGTAAATTAGTCATTTGCTGGAAGAAAACAACACACACATGATAAGGTCAGCTCTGTTCAGAGATGCAGTTCCAGTGCATTGCCCATGCAACCAACAGGCTTAGAATCAGGATCAAATTTAGCAGCACAATGGAATAAAATGAAGTTGCTATGTCAGAAAAGGAGCTCAGTGCTGTTCCAGGCTGCCCACCTCCCAGGCTGAATCTCCATCGTGTTCCTCTGGCCTCTCTGGAGGTCAGACACCCCACTTGGCCATGTGCAAGGTGGTCTGCCTTGAAGTCTGTGTCAGATATCAATGGAGTTGATCCTGGAACATTCTCTGCTTTGCGCTGTTGAGAAAACAGAATTAACAGGTGATTAATTTGCAAGGTCTTTAAGCATGTTACGCTTCTCAGTGTTGGAGGAACGAGGCAGGTTTTGCAGGAAATCCCTTTAGCAAACAGTGAGGGCACTCACCTCTGAGCTGCATGCAGCAGCTGCTTGGGCAGTTTGTTACGGAGCTCAAACAGCTCCTTGTTCTGATTGCTTGTAATCACTTTGGTCACCTTGGCATCGCCAAAGTAGTCTAGAAGGAAACATTTAAAAAAAAAAAAAAAATCTGCATTTTCTTTGAAATCTTTTGAGCCATTCTTGATCCCTAAGTTTCCAATAGTAGAGGAGGCAGCTCTTGGCTTATGCTTTATCACGGCAGTTGTCAGGGCGCTTAATGAGCTTTGTGCCAGGCCAATGACTTTGGTAACACTGCTCCCGCTGGCTGGGCACGCTGCTCTGCTTGCCTCGTCCAGGCAGCCTTCATGTGTGCTGGAACATCCATTTTGAATTCAGGCTTAGTCACCTTTCTGTGGAGCTAGTTCTTTAAAACAGCTGCTCTGTAGTGAAATAAAAGCGGATGTGATTTCTCTGTGAGAAACCTGCCGCTTTGTGCTGGTCGGGGTTGTGTTTCTATTATGCAGAACCTCATTTTCCCAGTCCAGAGGCTCTGAACTGTGCAAGCTGCCCTCTTGAAAAGGAAGTGCAAGAAAATCACACTTTAATTCTTCAGAAAGAAGTGTTTTGGGATAAGGCGGGAGCTCGTATTGGCACACGATAATGGCCTGTGGGCTCGCACCTTGACCGCCGTACCGTGTCACCGTCATTGCAGAGAGAGCGGGGTTCCTTGCTGGATATGGAAAGTGATTGCACATCGAGTGATATATAATTTACTGAGCTGCTTGTTAATTCTACGATGTTAGGAAATCTCCTGGGCCTGTAATTTGTACAAGTTTTTGCTTGACTTTACCACATAGCTTAACATAGCTTACCACGTAGCTTTACCACGTAGCTTAACAAACCGCAGAAGTTTGTACTTCATAAAATTCTGACCTAGCTATAAACTGCAGCTATTAAGCAGAAAAATATTAGTGTTAAAGAAGTATGGATGAGACGAGAAGCATTTTAAAAAATGCTTTCCATGCCTTGGAATTGCAGACATCTCTCCCATCTCTTGCTGATTACATGCTCTATGGTGGCTGTTTTTTCTGTGGCTGGGCTTTAATATCCTGCAGCACTGGCACCACGGTGCTCCCAGCAAGGCTGTGAGGAGGGGGTCACAATGGGGAGGGACCATGACTGACAGATACTTGCAGGCTTTTTGTGGTTCAGAATTAGTGGCAGAGCTGTTTGCGTGGAGAGGCTGGAGGGTCCTGACTGCTACGGGGAGCTCGATCACTGGTAGGGGACGGGAAGGGCTGTGGGACAGCGTTGGGGTCATTCCTTCCTGTGGCTTTGGCGTCAGCTCCTGAGCTCTGCAAAGCCTGGAGCAAAGATGGTGCCATCCTGATGACGAAACTTAAAGCTGTGCTCCTGGCTATTTGTTGTGAAAGAGCTGCTGAGAGCCTTTGGTTAGCTCCAGAGCAGTGGTGAAACCATTGAGCAGGGTGTTTGAGCTGGGTGCTTTGGGGTGTGTGCTTCGCTCCTTTAGGGTGCTAAAAGAGAACATCTTCTGCAGCGCTGGTCCTGTCTACACATCCCTCAGATCTGAAAGCAGAGCAGCCACGCTGTGCGCCACTCTGTGTGCTTTCTGGGGGCTTGGGTTGTCCCTTTTGAGAAGGAGAAGCAGTGCTAGAGATAACAGCCAGCTCCCGGATAGATCCTTCTGGCTGCAGCCTGCTGATAGCAGGCCCGGAGCTGATCTGGCAGCCAGAGAGAGCCGCTCCCAAAGACCTGGGATGCCCAAACTTGTCCCGGATTATACAGGCTTAAAGTATTTGTGGAAAACACTGGTTCTTTGAGTGTGAAAGCAGTATTCCTTGTACCCAAGAAGCCTGCATGACCTGGATTCAAACATTAGACACCTTGAGAGTGGAAACAACCATAACGCTAATAAAGCAAAGTTGCAAAATTGGAAACAGTATTACAAAAGAAAGCCGGCAAAATTAGCGAACAGCAATGTAAGGTTTAAGTGGGGCTGGTTAGCAGCTGCGGGAGGCATTACCTCTGAAGGAGGAAACTCTTTTGTCTCGACTTGGGTGCTTCCAGACCCCCAGCATTCGGATTTGGCAAAGGCTGTTAGAGGTGGGAGTCTATCCCTTAGATTCCATTTTTTAAAAATACTTATTTATTTGTTTTCTGCCTTCTACTTAAATGTAGATTGCATTTTATAACAGCTCTTAAGCCCTTCCTGATTTCTCTGCTGATTTGGAGGCATTCGCTTGCCTAGTGATAGTGAACTGGGCTTTACTGGAGAATGAATTGGAGGGAAACAGAGGGACTGCAGACATTGCACATTTCTGTTCCTTTTGGGAAGCACATTGAACTGAAAATATTTGGTAACACTTACTAAACCATATATATAATTTTAATACACCCCCCCCACCCCCCCCAAGGATTTTCTGTCAATAGGTAACAGAGGGTGGCCCTAACTACACCCCTGCTTTGCTTTACTAATTGCTTCCACTAACTGGAAAGACCGGGAAAGAGGTTTGGTGCACATGAGCAGAATACGATGCGTTTCCCATAGAAACAGAGGATCAGATTTATTTATTTATTTATTTCTGCCTGCTGAGGTGATGTCAGCCAGGAGCATCTATCCTGACCTCAAAGCACACAGTCTGGTGCAGATCAGAGTCCTCCTGTGCAAGTGCACTGATGCAACTGAATGAATTGTACAATGTTGTATTTTGCAATGTTCTTCTTTTTTTTCTATATGTATATGTAATACATATTTAAATAAATATAGATTAAATTTGCTTGCCTGCTTATTAGTCTTTTTTTCTTTTTGAAATAAATTGGTGCTGTGGAGAGATGCTTGGAGATCAAGTAGGTCTGCAGTCCTTCCTTGAACGCAGCGCTTGCCGCTGTGCCTCAGTGAGCTGCTCTGCTCTGCCAGCCCCGCGCCTGCTGTCACCACCGCGGCATCTCCCGTTCCCTGCACGGTGCTTTGGGACCCGGTGCTGCTTTCATTTCCTCCCCAGTGCACAGAGTTCTCCCAAGGCCCTGCCCTGTCTGTCTCTGCCCAGCACCGATCCCAAGCTCATCTGCATTCCCTCCCGTTCTGACAGCATCCGCCCTCTCCCAGGAGCTGTTCCCTCTCTCATCTACTTTTGACAGCAGCTGCTTTGAGGCCCTGCGTAGCTGTACCATGCTTGTTGGTGTCTGGTCCAATTTCCTCACGTATTCCTCTTGCTGCCTCCTTTTTCCCAAAATCTTTCTCTCTCTGTTTGCTTTCAGTGCTGTGTTCCCTGCATCCCTCTGGCTCCATCCTCTGCTCTCATTCCTGCACAAAGGAAGACGGTGAGCATCTGTGCTCAAAAAACATTTAATTATTATTTTTTTCCTTTTCCTATTCAACCTCCAGGGTCAAACAGGATCTGGTGGATGCAGGGAGTTCACACCAAGTTGACTCCGCTGTTTCCAGTGTACAACCAGCAAGTCCGAGTCATGCTTTGACCACATAGGAATGAGTCAGGACAGCCTGTGCTTTGTGAGCCACCAGACACAAGCAGCCTTCCACTGGGGAGAGTTAAGCTCCACTGGCTTTTGTTCAGCCCAGCTGCCCTGAGTGCTGTTCTGGGGTGCTCTACTGGGAGGATGCACCGAGCAATTCCATGAGTGCAGGTGGGAGGGAAAATCCACCACGCTCTGCTCCGGGTTGGGGGCACATAAAGCTTCTCAGAGGTGTAACTGTACCTGGCTGTGCGCAGGATCCTGCCCTGCTGGCCAGGGAGAAATTCCAAGAGATAAATTTCTAGGAAACCTGCTTGAAATCCAGATTTCTCATGAATTCTTTTATTTATGTTGTGATATCCGTCTCCATTCTCATCCTGTATGCTGACCTTAGAATCTGCTGTGGTCTAGCATCGCTTACCTTCACTTGCCGTCAACATTATACTTGCAGTTATAGGTGAGAGAAAGGGAAGGAAAAAAAAAAATTCACTTCATCACTTTGTGAAGCACTCTGCCAATTTTACATGCCATAAAATAGATATGCCATAGTTATTACTGAAGTCTAATTATGTAAATGACATAATTTAATAATGATTATTAAATCCAAGCAAGTTTTATTTCTTTTCCTTATTATTGATGGCTCACCTTGATAGCAAATGACAGGGTGCTTATCATAAAATAAATTTTCGTGGAGACATTGCATCATTTGGGAAGCTTGGTGTGAGGGATGCCTTTCAGGAGAAGGTGGAGGGTGCTCAGCCAAGCTGTTATCTCTGCGAGAGCAAAACTTGCCCATGAGTACAGTAGGAAAGGGAGAGAAAACTTGCAGAGCAGCAAATATTTAATTAAAAGAGCTGCTTGGGCTGACTAGTCGTGGCAGCAGCTGCTTAAACAGAGATCTGTGCTTTAAATAACTGCAGCTAAATAAAAGGAGAAAGAGGAGAGTGGAGGGAAAAGCTCAAAGGGCATGGGCTGTAATTGCAAAAGCAGTTTTCAGTTTTGCATTGCAATGCCTTTACCAGCTATTAGCGCCTGCTCTGCCTGTTTGGAGGAGCGGGGTATCCACAGGCTCTGGGGGTTTTACGCTGCTGCCAAATCACAGAGAGCAGAGTGTCAGGCAGGGAGTGCATCGCCTGCAGCTCCGACTCCCAGTGCCTTAGATGTGCTGGGTCTAATGAGGAAGGCTCCCACTGGCTGTTCTGCAAAGCGGAATAGAACAGAATGCCGTAGCTGGAAGATTTGTTCCTTTCCCATATTCACTGACGAAATTAGAGCAGCAGCTCTGTGCTGG
The DNA here is from genome assembly GCA_013399715.1 of Alectura lathami. NCBI lineage: Eukaryota > Metazoa > Chordata > Aves > Galliformes > Megapodiidae > Alectura > Alectura lathami. Next base: position 276,268 of record VXAV01007771.1, on the reverse strand, counting down.
GGCCCGTAGCTGCTTTGGCCTCGTGCCCTCACACCGGGGCTGCCCTGGACCTGTGCAGGTTTCTGCATTTAGTGTCAGTCTCTGGGTGAGTTCTCTTCACACCGTCTTGACCTGGCACACTTTGGCCTGCACCTCTGAGGGATTAATGTTATTCACTTAACATGAAATATTATTTATAATAGATCAACATTTCTCAACCAATACCCAAGACCATCCCTCCGGCTTCCAGCTGCAGTTCAGCTGTACAGTAAATTATGCTGGTTGCCCCAGGGAGGTGAGTGTAATGGACACACCAATTGTGCTGGGCAGGCAAGAAGAGCACGGGGAGCAGGGGCATTGGTATGTGTTGGGGAGAGCTGTTGAACGCTCGGACTTGTGAGAGTGGAGTCATGCAGCTGTAGGATTTCCTGTGCTTCAGGGACCTGTGTAGGCTCAGAGAGCTGCAGGGAAGCACGAAGGAAACAGAAGTCAAGTCAGAGACATCTGAGAGTGAAGTGCATGAAAGGTCTTGTGCAGTGCTTGTCTTTTTAATAAATAACTCTTCTCCGTGGCTTTCTGAGCTGTTTTCTGATCAGCATTTCTAAGGTGCATAACGGGATGAGAGTTACGGGCAGAACTGCAGGGGTAATAAGGTGAATCTATCCATGCAGCGCAATACAAATGAGATGAAAAACAACGTGACCGACAGTATTCATGATTTCTTCATTTTTTGAAGGAAGAGGCAACCTGGTGCTATAGAGGCTCTGTAAGAAGTGTATGGTGTGCACAACGTGGAAAGGGCTTTTTCCCAATGCGCATGTAATTGATTAGTACAATACGTCTGTAGGCAGGCGGGTGAGCAAAAGTCACTCTTGTTCTGAAGAATATCACATTATGGGCAGAATGGGTAATGAAGGCCATGGTTCTGCGTGGTTGGTATTTAACATTAAGATTCTCCTCACAATTTTATGCAACTTTAACAGATTTTAATAATTCGAGCAGAATTTTCCATTCAGAATGGATGTTTATGGATGCAAGGTGGAGTTCAGATTTTTCTGAAAATGGGATAAGGATAAATATAGTGGTTTTTTGTTCAGCATTGGTTGTAGTCATGTCTCGAGGAAATGGTAGCAGCTGCAGCTTTTGGAACAAGGACTTGACGTGGGGCAGTGCAGTTTGGGTGCACACATTTTACTGTTCCCATGGAAAGCAAAACACCAGAAGAAAAGATAAAGGAACAGTACGTGTGTAACCACGCTTGTGTGTAGTTAGTGGGCATTGCCTCTGGGTTGTTTCTGAACTGTCCTGTGTTTTTGGGAGATGCTTTTCCAAACTCCCACAAGCTAGCTGAGGGAGCAGACATTCAAAAATTCATCCTTTAATACCCTTTTCTCCAGTTGCTTGTTAGTAAACAGGTGAGTGAGCTTATTTATTTCAAGTCTTTTCTCTTTATTTCATAGCTGTTGCAGATATATTCAATTTATTTTCAGCTGTCTTCAGTTCTGTTGATCAATGTTTTGATTCAAAGCTCTGAAAAAAGGTGTTAATGGAGAGAAGTAACTGTTGTAGCTAAAAGCTCATTTGTATATGGAGTGTTGAGAGTGCTGGTTTTCTCTTAGTGCAGTAAAACTGCATGAGCAAGAGCAGAAGACTCTCAGTCCTTGCTGCACATATTCAGGAGTAACCTTCACCTTATCAAAACCTTTTCCCTGAAAGCCTTGATACAAAACATTTCCGTTAACGTAGGCTATTGCAATAACATAATGACCCAATAAATTGTAATGTTATTCTGTTTAGTGGAGTGTCTCAGGCACTTTGACGAAGATTATGAACTCCATCTCTGGAGACTCCAGCCAAAACCCCACCCCATCAGTTTCTTGTATGCCTCTGATGGGATCATAATGACTTCCACAGAATATGGTTGAATCGAGCATCTCTTGTCTGTGGGCTGGGATTTTGTGGAGGAGTTTTTCTTATCATTTCTTTTTTAACAGTAAAACTGTTCATGGGAAGATAATAATAATAATAATAATAATAATAATAATAATATTGTAGACTCCAGCATTGAAACCAAACACACAGAAAGCAGGAAATGTAGAACCAGGATAAACAATCCATTCCTCCTTTTTGCTGCAGTGTTTACTATGGTGATCAGACTTGCTAATGTATTAACTGGGCCAAATCCTGTGTTCATTACCTTAATTCTTCTGGAATTTGTCCTTGGTAAACTGCAAATCCCACTCATAACTGGATGAGACACCTGTCGAAGCTGGCCAAGGTACCTAAACTGGCATTTGATGTGGTGCCTCGGGAAGAGGCTCTCCTGTCCAGGCTGGGTGTGCAAGGATTTGGGAGTTTGTCCCACAGAGACGTGGATGGTGTTTGATTTGTGTCCTTATATGCTTTCATGCAGTTTCTGGGGTTAAATCATAACATTTCAATTTATTTATTTATTTATTTTAATGTGCTTCAGCTTCAATTTAGTTTTCCCCTGTTTTTTTGGGAGGAATTATAGCTGTTTGCTGCTGTTAGTAGGAGTAATTCACTTGCAGTTAAATCCCCTTTCTCCTGTTCATGTTGTCGCCTTTCTACAAGCATGGGGAGCCCTTGAGTAAATACAGACCCATGCTGTGAAAACCTGCTCAGCTGTGGGCACCAGGCGGGAGCCACCATGGCCAGACTGGTGTGAGCTGGGTGTCGAGGTGAGGCAGGGCTCCTCTCCGGAGCTGTTGCTTCACTGTAAGACATTTCTTATTAGCATGGGAAAGCTCATTATTTTTCTGTTGTTTTCTGCTTTGAAACAGGGAGAGTGAGCGTACAAAAGAAGGTGCCTTTGCTGCAAATTCATTTTGCAATCAGGAGAATTTGCATTGCCTCTGCTCGAGGAGGCTCTCATTAGCAGTCTCATCTAAAAAGAAACTGCAACCTGCTTTTACTCCCTTTGTGCATGGTTGACATGCCATCGTTTCCAATCTTTCAGCCCTGTCACTACTGTACTTTGTGTTGTGTTTCGTGCTTGACCTCTGAGCTGAAATGCTAATCGCCGATGAAAATTTCAATTAATATAAAACTAATTTCAGCCAGAAATATGGTAAGCTCATTTAGGAGGTGTAGCAGAGGTGTAGCATCTTAAATTAAAAAATAAATGTCAAAAGCCTCAGACTTCTTAGCTGGCTGGTGTGCTTTGAGCTATACCCATGAAGCTCACCTCTGCTGTTTTGTTACCAGCACAGGGGAGCGACTGTCCATGCGTGTCGGCGCATGATTCCATTGGCTAAGAAAAATGGAATGAATGTCTGACCATGCCTTTAAGAAAAGGTGGTGCAGCAGGTATATGTGAAGGGGGTTAGACTGCTGTTACATCTGTAAATCCATGCATGTATAAACCAAGAACCTTGTTTTATGGTGGGATATACAAGTATTGTGTACAGTGTATACTGCAGTGGAGAAATATTTAAAATTACAGTAGGGTATTTTTAATTCAACTATCGAAATTGTAAAACCTTGCTAATTAAATCATTGTAGATCTCTCAGAAGTTTGCAAAGCACTTATGCAAGCGATTTATGCTGTAGTATGTGGTTTTACAGCTTAAGTACACAATCATAAATACAGATTTTCCCCTGAAATAAGATTGCTGCCACAGGAGAATAAGAAGGCTAGGAGAAGCTGGTTCGAACTCAGAGAAGAGCCAAGTTTGTGGTTGCAGACCTACACTCACCTGTTGCAGGGAGCTGCCGCAGTGTCCCTGGGCTCCCACAGTCCCTGTCCAGCAGCATTTCTTGCACCCTCTGGGTCCCTCAACTCATAATTGTTAATTTTCTGTGTTTCTTGGTTTTAAGTGCCTAAAATAATGAGGGCTGTTCTGCAGGCCACAAGAGGAATGTTTTTATGGCAGTCCATAAAAGTCTGTGTTGCATGTCCCGGTTGCTGATGTTAGAGGATGGGAAGATGTGTGAGCAAGGCGGTGATTTTTCCTTGTCCCCTCCACTTCTGGCTGCTCCCCAAGGCTCTGAACAACCTTCTCAACCAGTGTGTTTTTATTTGGTAACAGGATTGCAAAGGGGAAATACAGGGAACTGTGCAACTGATGCAGAGTTTAAACTAGCCCATATTGAGGGGCTCATTATCACAGGTAACAGGGGGCAACATATATCATCAATTAAGAAGGAAGAAAATATACTTGAATATGTGGAAGATATGCCCATTGGTAGCTAAGACCTCGTGTTCTTAGACTCCTCTAGATCCTACAAGGGAGGCTTCGCTCTGGCAAGCAGCTACCTACAAGCTGATGATGTGTGCTGATATGACGGCACATTTCTGTAGTGTTTGGTCATTGTGTGTTTGTATGTATAAGATGTGCAAGGCCTGAAGAAATTCAGTGCTGGTACTCTGTGATTTAGTAGTACAGCTCTTCAGCAGCTAGATGTACAGAACAAATTAAATCAGGTCTGTCAGGTGCTGGGCCATTACACGGGCAGAGTGATGACCGAGAGAAGACATCAACAGTTCACAGAGCGTGTAAATGGCTTGAGAGCATAGGGTGCCACGTACTGAGGCTTCAGGACTGCATTTTAGGATTGTGCTGGAAACAGCTGGGAGTGGATAGGGAGGACGTGCAGAAATTGCTTACTGGTGCTGCTGCGTTTCCCCGCGGGACAGTGGTGGGATGGGAGATGCTCACATGCTGCCCTTCCCAGCCTCTGTGGGGCTTGCAAACAAAAACGGCATAAATTGAGTCTGGATGTAATCAGCACAAAGATGAAGTGTGGGTCACAGCCGGGTGACAGAGACCTGGTCTGAGGGACAGCCACCAGCCGCCCTGGTGTCTGCCTGCTTAACAGTGACATCATGTCTTCCTGGCTTCTCCTCCTGCAGACCCGGCAAGGTTTGGGCTCCCCAGATCGCTGCTTGTTTCTTAAAGCCTTACCCCAGGGAAATTAGTCACACACTGGCTATTGAATGAACGGTCTTACTGCTGCTTGCGCTGCAGGAGAACATTTCACAGCCTTGCATGCCTATTTCTTTATCCTTTACATGGATTCTGTCCTATTTTTAGTTTTTATTTTGGGGATTTACAAGATCTAAAGACTGGTAGGTTACAAAATTAGAAAGGCACAATAGCTGAAATCATGTGTGAAACAAATTTTCTAAAATAATGTCGAAATGCAGTCTTACTGCACTGAAAACTTTTCCTTTACCTGTGCAGTCTGTGGCAAGATAAATAATGCATGGGCTCATCTCAGTGAACCTACTGGGAGTGAAGCTGCATCTGAAAACAAGTCTTCATGTCTATATGCTGCAGCCTTGTACCTGCTTGGGAAATATTTTACCATGGAAGGAAGGGCGCCTTTCTGAAATGGATGATTACTTTAATCACCTCCAGCATTTGCATCATGGGCTGCTTCCCTGAGAAGCAGCAACTTCCAAAAATAGGTGTCTGGGATGGAATCAAGTGAAGGTTATGTTCTCCCTGCTACACACACTAAAACGTCAAAAAGCTTACAGGGGGAAAGCTGTGTGTGACATTGACACCCGGAGTCAAATGATGGCTCCTAATGAATGCTCCTTCTCATCTTGTCCAGATATATGGATGGCTGCGGGTGGTAGGTTTGTGTGATTGTTTTTATGTTGCTTTGTTTTGTTTTCAGGGGAAAAAAAATAAAGCAGGACAATAGCTGCACAAATACTGCAGATGTAGCATTACATTTATGGCTTGACTAGCATAAATATCAACCTTTCTTAGCTAATTAGTGAGGCAGTGAGATGTTCCTACTCAGGGCATGGAAAGATGCAGAGATTTTTTCTTCCAGCCATTGGGATTTAATCAGCGCTGTGGATGATGGACGGTGGCATTTCCAAGCTGGTGGGAGGTCATAAAGGAAATCGGGAGGTAGGGAAGGTGCTGGCATTTATCCACGTGCTCGTCAGCTCTGAGGCATTGGTGCTGACGAAGCTGAACATGGAGCAGGCACAATGTGCTTCCCCATGCGCCTGCCAGCTGTGGGGGCATCCAGCCGTGCTCCTCGGCGGAGCAGGGTCTGTTTGGGATGGGGGAAGTCTGTGGCTGAGGCTGGGATTCTTTTCCTTCTGTGATTGTATCCAGGAGTGAGAGTACTTAATTAAACTTCTGTGCTGTATGGTCACTTATCCTGCAACATATGGACTAATTAATTAACAAAATTTTAATTTCTCATACCAGGAAAGATTTTCTTTTTCCCAGAGTTTGGTTCAGTTGTTCTGGCACTGGAGCCATGCCTGAAGGCTGTAACTTCTAATTACCAACAGCCTTTATTTAACAATCTTGTAATATATATGTCGCTGAGAAATTAAATGTGATTCTAGCTTGTGAAAAGGTCAGCACAGAAATGCAGCAATATTAAGGCGTGGGAATTCAGTGCTATCATTAATATTTGTGCCATACAAAACTCATAAAGGAACCAAATCTTGCATATTTTAAGAGGGAACCAAACAGCTGAGATTGGTGCCATATTTCATAGTACAATGTAATTTCTCTTGGAAGCAGTAGACCTCTAATCTGGGAATTTTGTCTGTCATACTGCTACTGTTTATAAGCAATTTTAATGCAGTAATGGCATGTCGAGAAAATTGTTTACAAGGTTTATGAGAAAAAAATGGCAATTTAATTTTTTTCCTGTTCAGTTGTCAGATATTTGTGTTTCATGCTTCTGGAAGGCATGGTATACAATGAAATAATCTGGAAATGCATTGCCCCTTAGAAATGCTGATATTTTGAAAGATTTGCTTGCTGTAAGTAAAAGGCAGTTCATTAAACAAACAAATGATCTGTCCTTAGAGCAATCAGTATTTACTATTAACCAAACAGCACAGTAAGTAATGAATTGCAGGTAAGGAACTGCAGATAAGTATTTGCAGTGAATTCAAATTACTTGACTTAAGCCTGGGGCTGAGAGAAGGGAGAAACAGGGGTGGAGGGGGGAAAAGAAAAAGGAGGAGAAGGGATCATAAATGTACCATTTGTTGTGGCATTCCTGTTCATTGTGCCAAGGAAAGGTTTTCTTCCGTCAGCTTTTGCTACCCCAGTGCACGGGATGCTGCAGACAACTCCTAGGGAGAACAAAGGATAATTAGGGAATCCTGGGAAAAAAACAAACAAACAAACAAACAAAAAAAAAACAGGTATCCAAAGCAAGCTGTGGGGCTGCTCCAGCTCCCTGCAGAGCTGTTGTTTTTACCAAGGTCAAGATTTTGCAGCTTTTTTCTGTCCCAAACTAGACCCCAGGAGAGTGCTGTGCTTTGGCACTGCTGAGACCGAAACCTGCCCCTTGCTGCCAAGTTCTTGTGCAGCTACTGCAATTATTGCTTCAAATTACTTAAGTAGTTAAATTGTTCATTTGCTAGGGTCTGGCACGAGATGAGAAATTTTGGTTTGGAGTATTAATCATCATAGGAGTGAAGCATCGTGCTGCCTCAATTTTGGGTAGGCAGCTGGGATGGGTGGGGGAGCCTGGATGATGTCTGAACGTGAAGTGCAACTGTGTGGCTAGAGGGTTTGCTGTCAGAGCATCCGTGGGGCTGTAAATCCAGAGGCAGGTGTGGTCCTGAGTGTGTGCTAGCACCAGCAGGTCATGCAGGGGCAGAAGCTGTGCAGCCACCAGGTGCTGGCACCTGGGGACCGCACCATGCACAGTGCTACAGCGTGGAATAAGGATTTCACCAGACTGAGCTTTGGAAAGGGTTCTTGCTTGCAACTCAGGGCTAGGAGGAATCAAGGTGAGCTAAATATCTCCTGCCACAAACCAGCATGCTGCGCCCAGTGGGACCCGGACCTGGGGACGGGTCCCACTCTGTGCTGTCCCCTCTCTGCTGAGCAAGGCACTGAGCAGATCAGCCAGCTTCTTCCACCAGTGAGTGCTCAGTGCCTCAGATACTTAGAAGGCATCTGGTTTTTAGCCTCATTTCTACACAGATGAGGCTTATGGGGTTATCGTGTCTGTCTGCTGTCCCTTCGTTGGCCAATTTCAATCTTAAATGAGGGAGTTTGGTCTCAAAGATGCTGATTTCCAGGAAGGTTTCAGGAGTTGAGTGAATAAAAGTTACACTGGTAGCGGACACTGCCCTGCAAAATTATCCTGGGAGCTGCAATCTACATTTCCTGAGATGGATGTCCTGTAAGTGCTTTGTCTTAGCAGATAAGCAGGTGCAAAGCATAGCTTATACTTGTTAATATTTCACTGAGATACTGCAAGTGGTGCTGATAACTGGAATCCTTCATACACCCGCACCTGTGCAGCTCTCTCTCCTTTACTTGTCTCTGAGTGGCACTTAAACCCTCATTAGTGCTGAAATTTTTCTCCTTTTGGCTGGCACCTGATGGTTTTGCCTTGTAATGCAGAGCCCAAGGATGTACAATGGACTGTGTAAAACCTATGTGCGGAAGTTCTGGGATTATGGAGTAAAAGCAAAGGTTTCATGCTCTGGTCGTCATTAATGAACTAAATTGGATTGTGTCTTATATTCTTTTCTTTTATTTTTTAGACATAAATGAAAGATAAAAATGTATGAGATGTATAAGTAAGGTCATTAATATACTAAATTTCTCTCATTAGATCTGTTACATTACTTTCCAACTTACACAACTCTCATCAGAAAAACTTATGAACTGGAATAATTACGAATATAATATATTTTAAGCCATTTTTGCTTTAATTGCAAAGTAGAAAGTAATTATGCTTCTGTTCTATAATTGATTTTTACCTTTTCTGCATGTATTTTTTTGTTAGAGGCTTAATGTAGGACTTCCCTGAAGCCAGGGGGTGGGGAGACAGGAGAGGAAACTGTACCTCTTTGTGCAATTTAACTTCGAATCCTGAAGCCTTGCTTTAATTTGGTAACCTCATTAGAGCCCAGTTAATACTGCAGGCTAATATGACTGTTTCTTCTTCTTGCTAGACTTCCAATTTCCCATCCTTCCATCTGATTTGAATTGATGGTGAGAGGAAGCTTAAGGTATCTCTCATTCTGCTTGGACTCCTTGTTTACAGAAGAGTGATGGAGATGCTATTAAGCACGAAAAGGATCACCATATGCCTGTTTTCCTTTGCACTGATTTTGGTGGCAGCCTTTGAAATACCATTATCAGGTGAGTTGTAGCTATCTGCTGAGCTTTTTTTTTGTTGTTTCTTTTTACCTTTCCTACTTTTCAGTTGTTCCATTTTGAATTTAACTCTGCCAGAACTTGGCCTTTGGGAAATTGTGAAGTGATAAAAACGTGAGCCGCTTTGTTTAGAGCTTTGAATTCAGCAGTAAACTTGTCTAAAAACATCTATCAGATGTTTATACAACACACCGCTTAGCTCTGAGGAGTAGGTTCTGGCTTCAGGTAAATTCCTCATTTTGGCTCTGAGTCTCCCTGAAGCTTGTTTGATGTTGACATGCACCTTCATTTACTTCTCTCCAACCTGCTGTCTCAAACTGAGGAAAGAGCAGGTGTTCGTCTCTTGGAGTACATCAGTCCCCAGAGATGAAATTCCTGTGCCTTGCACACGGCTCTGGGGAGCACTAGCTTTATCCATCTCTGGCTGGGATGCGTTTGAGCTGCCTGTTTTACATAGTTGGTGTGTGTTCAGGATGGGATGAGGCCCAAATGGGACAACCCAATGAAAGCCTCACTGCCTGGGGGACCAGGAGGATTACAGGCTGCAGTTTGGTTTTGGGGCTGAAACAAAACAAAACTCGATAATACAGTTTTTTGAATGGATTATGTTGAGGGAAAAAGAAATGTAGGCTCTTGGCAGGCTTCTGGGTGCAGCAACCTCACAGCAGGACACAGACTGTCTTTAGGGCATTGCATGGACCTGCCATGATCTGTTTGCACCTGCTGTCTGCCGGCAGCCCTAAGCAGGTTTCTAGCATATTCTCCTAAAGCTACCCAAACTTGTTCACCAGTGAAGGAGATGGAAGTGTTTAGGAGGAAGGTTGCCTGTGTTTAAGTAAAGCAGAAGTGGGAGCTGGGACTGCAAAGTGCAGGCCAAACTGTCTGGACAACCACTGCTTTTAAGTACCTCCACAAGGGAGCCATCCAGCCCTTAATGTGCTTTAATGAAGGTCTTTATGTTTTAATAAAAAGGAATTATGTCTGATCAGTGAAGCTGGTGGGCCTGGAATTGCTCAGCTTTGGGACCATATGGTATGGTATGATACCACAGTTTGCTTCAGCTTTGAGCATCCTGGACTTACGAGAGAAACAAAGATGTTAATTTTCTTCCTGGCCGCCTATAACAATGTGCTGATCCTATTATCCCCCGCTGCGCTGCGAGGTGCATCCCCCCTTCTGCGGCTCTGTTACACAGACATTTGCAACACTTTAATTCCCTTAGGAAAAAAATAAAAATAAAAATGAAAAATTGTTGCATTAACTGTGTGACTGCTAGCGGATCTTCTACCCTGGAGGGTGCATTGTCATCTTTGCAGTCTATGGCTTTTCTTGTCATTTTATCCACAATGAAGACAGAAGTTGGCTATTTCAGGTGTGTTTGTGTCTATGAGTCTATAGATACAGAGATTGTGGTAGCAAAGTGTTGTCAATGCCAGGAAGATGATGGTGATCATCCTCTATTTAAGGCAAGCTTCACTCTGTGCAGCAGTGTGGCAATCCTGACATTGTCCCTTTCAAAGGAAGGCCCTGAGCTGAGCACAGTTTTGCTTGGAAGGGGATTTAATCTGCTCCCTCTTTGTTCAGTTCCGCAGCTTCCAACAATCACAGAGCAATCTCGCACCCAGGTTGCCTACCCTTTCGATGAGGACTTTAAAATTAAATGTGAAGCTAGAGGAAACCCACAGCCCATGTAAGTACTGCTTTCACCTGGAGAAGCAAGCAGAAAATGAGTTTGCTTTTAGCCTTTGCCAAACATTATTCCTTTTTTGAGGAGGAAAGGAATAGCACATGCACAGAAACCTGCTCATAATTGCGAGGCAAGGGTAAGCTTTGTGTTTCCATTTAGACCATTCAGCTGCTGTTGCCTGAGCTCTTTCACTCACTCTGTGCACAGACACTAACGTGCCTTTTTCTTGTTGGGAGATGCTGCATTTCTCTAGCACAGGCTAAGTTCACCCCATGATGTAGACATGCCGGTTTGGGCTGTGCTGCAGAAGATAGGAGGTGCCCCATGGTAATCAGGGGGCCCAGCTGATCTGCCTTTTCCACAGCAGTCTTAAAAATACCAAAGACATTAAACCATGTGTTAAGAGATGACATTTGCATTTTATCAGAGTCCTTTTCTGTACCTGGCATCATCATGGCTGTGGTCATGTTACAAACATGCACATGAGTTATTCAAATAAATACGAGGAGTTCCAAGGATGAGCTTTATGTATTTTACACCAGTGGTATGTGGGCTAAATTAATGGCTGGTCACCTGTCGATGGTGAGAAGAGCTCCTGTGGATCCTTGCCAGCCAGAAGTCCCAACTGTCCTACAAATACAGCTTGTTTCCAGACCTGTAGCTCTTTCCACTGTGTATCTCTTGCTTTCACAGATGGCACCACACATTTATTGTCCTTTCCTTAAGCTCTCTGCTCTCATTTCATGTTGCAGTTGGTAGTCTAAAAGTAACGTGTCCGACAGCAGACATGCCACAAGTTATAGCAGCGCAGTGTTCATTTTACCATCCACCTCCTCCTATATCAATTTTTTTCCTGTTCCTTTGGTACTGCACTGTTGGAACTATATCACTGGTTTTGTGCTGTAGTACACTGTGCTGTGACTGATCCTTTGTAACTTTTTTATTATTTTCCAGTTTCAACTGGACTAAGGATGGCAAACCATTCGATATGTTATCTGATCCTAGGATAATTACGTTTAACAACTCTGGGACATTTGTGATTCAGAACCATGGGGTCATCAGCAATTTTCAAGGAAAATATCGTTGCTATGCATCCAATGCACTGGGAACTGCCATGTCAGAAGAAATTGAACTCATTGTTCCAAGTAAGGGCTTTTGCTTTATTTTCATTATTTTTTTTATGATTAAAAACTGCGGGAATAGGACTAGTTGCCAGTGTTGAATGTAGTAATAGGTGCATTGTTTGTAAATCAATGAATACTGTAAGGAAAACTTTGTACATCCTGAAATGATTTTATTTCATTCTGGTTTTTGAAGCTAGAAAACTGAATGACAAAATCTGAATGCAGGATTTCAGACAACACCACTGGTCTTGCAGGTTTCCAAGCACTGATGCTTCTTACCATCTTTAATTAGTAAAAAAGCAACTGGGTAAATTGTGTATCTATTTTCCCAGAAATATTAATTTGGAAAACACTTATTGTTCTGCTTTCTGAGTATCTTGTACCACAGTTTGCCTCTAGAGGGTGGGTTAGTGGGTAAATTAGAGTAAACTTTTTAATAGCTATCTCAGGAGAACTGGATGTTCAACGACAGAAAACAATTATTTGCTTTGACTCGACTATTTAAATGCCTTTATAAAGCACTTTCATTGTCTATTTCATAAAACCCATAAGGATTGTTTTCTGATTTGTATTTGCTTAAAGCCTCTACTTTCTCTTGTGATGCTTCTACTTCTAATATTCACTTTTTCTGTGAAGAAGAAAGCATAATGTTGATGGTAATTGCAGTCTGGTAAAATTCTCTACCTAATCTTGCTGGAAATAATTTGTTTGTGAGTTGATGCCAGCACATCATTAACATACAGAAATTAAAATATTTGGAGAGGGAAAACAAATAGCTTAAAAGGAAAAACAAACAACATACAAAAAAAGATGGCATCAATCATGAAATAGTGCAAGAAATGTTTTAAAAATTAAACAGGTAGTGGTCAGCAAAGGACTAGAAAATCACTGTCAGTGAAAACAAAACCGGTTTGAATCCAGTCCCATTGTGGAAATGTAAAAGAAACTTTTGAGTTAAAGTTGAAGTGACCTTTAATACTAGAAAAATGTATTTGATAAAGAATTAAGACTCATGTGATGCTTTCCAATAAACATTTGGAAAGTTAAAGGAAATGCTCCTAAGAATCATTACGACTATAATATATCGGACTGGCAACCATGACTGAGTGCCTGGAAATTGGGAAGACAGTAGGGTTTCCATCTCAGAGCAAAGAACATGAAATCAGAAGCCCAGGGGGAGGATGGGACAAATAGCAGCTTATTACTGCAAAACAGCAAACAATGCAAATGTCTGAAAACTCGAGGGGCAGTGATCCAATCAACTGTAAGTTCATTAGTCTGGCGTCAGTAGCATTCAGGGTTTGGTGTAAATACTTAAGGGGAGGCTGTTAAAGTCCTGAAAGTGAATGGAAAATGAGCTCAAAAATGTAGTTATGAACCTTCCAGGGTGG
>VXAV01007771.1:250297-262575 GCA_013399715.1 Alectura lathami | reverse complement strand
ATTGTAGGTACGGAGGAGTATTGGTGTACTAGCTTGTGTAGATGGAGGTAGTATGGGACAAATGGATTGAGAAGTTAGAAACATGGCCATTAATGAATGTGAGAGGATTTTCAGTGCTAATACATGCAAAATTCTAAATCCAGAAAATAAATAAATGGTACAGATAATATCTTAGAGGGATTTATCCACCCCGCCACACACCTTTTAAGGCACATTTACTTTTATTCATACCCTTCTGTCACTCATTCTTTCATTTAACTATATAATGTAGATGCTGCCAATTAAATCAGGATTCAGGGAGTACAGAAGACATCTTTCATTTTCTAAAGCACTGGATAGTCTACAGCTCTGCTCAAGTGAAAGAGATCTGGTACACAGAACTGCTGTAAATTAAGCAATCAGACACAGAAGAGTTTGGGATAAATTACCTCTATTCACCCACAAGTTTCGAAGCAGAGACTGGTACATGTGAGATCACTACATGCATTCATGATAATGATGCAGAGGTTGCAGTGCTTTGCCAGCTGTATTCAAGTAAAATGTAAGCTACTTGGCAAGTCACTATGCCAATGAAGCGAAGAAGAAAACAGCAAGACAGACCAGGCAAGTTTTTTCATAAATTACACTTCCACTGTACAGAACTAGAATACTGGGTTTGTAAGGAAAGTAAGGTTGCTGCTGAAAAGGAGAACAAAAGGCTGTTTACTCAGAGTAGTCATTCCAGGAAAGCAATAGAAATGTCAGAAGAAATGATCATTAAATGTCACCTAAATAATGAGAATACCCCACCTCCCCTATATGTGATGACTTTAAGGAGAGTGAGGAGGAGTTGGGTCTCAGAAAAATCTGCATTTTTTATCATTTACATAGTCCAGATTGTTACAAGATACATGCAGAATGAAAATGAATTTAATGATGAGAACACAGAACTCAGCTCCCTTCCTCCTTTATTCGGGGAATCTATTGCTTGAGCTACTGAGTAGGCTCAGTGCCACAAGGAGAAAAAGTAAGGTTGAAACTTTTTTAATTAACTGTAGTGTAGAAGACTCTTTGTGGTAAACTGTTAAAATTTATGTTCAGTATTTCTAAAGCCTTTGCTCTGAAAGACCAAAGATCTGAAGACAGAAACATAACCTAAACATAAAATTGTCCAGTGACAGCCAGTGGTAGAATAGATCTCAGTAACAATGCTTTGTGAAGGCATTCAGTATAGCATACTCATTTTACAAATCAGAAAACAAAAGAGTAATTTGCTGAGAATTTTCACATGGTGGGAAAACATCCTGCCTCCTAAAACAATGTCCAGTACCTCTGACAGGTTTTCTGGCCAACTAAATCATCGGGATCACTTTGGCTGTTGCCAGCAACCATCATTTTGGAAAGGGTGATAGGGAGAGATTTACAGCAAATAATAGACTGTCACTGATTCCATCATCAAAGCTTATTGAGCGTGAGTGGACTGACTGCCATCATCTTCCTGACAGCCAGACTTTCCTAACTTTTTCAATGTAATGCAATAGTTAAAAAAATCCATAAATAAGTGGATAATGTCCCATAAACAGTTCAAAGGTTGCAATGAAAATTACCAATTCAATTACTTTGACGTGTTGGGCTGTTCGCTGCACAAGATATAGACGTGTGTAACAAGTTGTGTAGCTACTGATTAATGTGTCTGATGGGCTGGAGATTTACAGGATACAGAAATTTCTTGACTACTTCTATTCTCCTTTACTCTTACATCTTTTAGGGATTTAGTTGCATAGAAGAACTTCATGTCCACGATGGGTCAGACTAAGTGTCCATCTAGCCCAGGACACATCTCCAGCAATGTCCACAGAGAAAGTTATAAAAGCAGACCAACTGTATATTGATGTTTTCCTTAAATAGTTTCCCCAAATATGTAATTGCTGATTAATCACAATGAGTCAGCTCCCATTTTACAATAATTACTGGTAGGAACCAGACACAGCTGTCCCAAGGACTTCCACAGTTACTTGCAGAAACATTTTCCCCTGAGAAATTCAGCTTCTCAATGCTTTTCCCAGAAACGTGAAATACCAGACAAAATGTACTCCATTCTCTAACTGGTGTAACTGTACTGAGGATGCGAGTTTATAACTGTGTGATGTTACTGCAGTTGTTAGCAGTAGGACAGAAACTAAGCCATAAGATAAAGCGTGCTAACAGCTACCTGAGTAAAATCTGCAGCAGTCCTGCAGAGTATTGTGACTCAAGTTGCTATGTTTCTGCATCTGTAGAGCTTAACTTAGATTTAGATTTTATATTTGCTTTTCATTGCTATACTGCATTTTCTGAACAGATAAGAAGTAGGAGGGACTGGCTCAGTCTCCTTTCTTAAATTTCTCTCAACCAGCCTAATTTGTCAGTGGTATTTCAGCCTCACCTCAAGTACTGTTTGGTCATTAAACTTTGAGTCACCCCAGGGATTAAACAGAGCCTGGTTCCCTGCTCACATGACTCTGGACATTGATAACCTTTCGATTCCATGGTTTACACCCTGCCCCAGCACCAAGCGCACAGAATCACAGCACTGTGGTTCTGTTTTTTGAGTGCTGTACATCATTCAAGACACAGCCTTGGCAGGAAGTAATACTTGAGCAACGAAGCCTTTCCCAAGACTGTTTTGAGAGATGTATATATCAATATGGGCTTTTAGAAGATGTTTCCATAACTGAAGTCAGGTGTGCAGTTTGTCGTCTTCCCTGTGGCTGTTTCACGCATGCCACTTGATTGCCTATGTGCTGAGAGTGTCCTCCCGCTGGTGCTCCAGCAAGCCTTTCTCAGAGTCAGTAAATAACTGTGTTCTCCCGTGTGTTATGGATATGTGAGACATAGCACTTGGAGCTATGCTGGATGCTCTGGCCTCTCTCATCGTAGCTGTGTGTGGGGAATTGCATGAAGGACTGACGTGACAGGTTTAGTGGTATCGCTGCAAAGAGATCAATTGGCTGTACATCTTACAGCGTCCACGTGCTGCACTGATAACTCCATACAGCATTAAATGCTTTCATGATACAATTAATCTCGTGTGGTACCTTCTAGCTTAATTTGGTTTTGATAGTTTCTGAGATCAGCCACAAATCAGTAGTGATTGATTCTGGAATATCCACTAATTAAAACAGAGCAGCACTGCAGAAAGATACGTTGCCTACATGTGTGTGCTGAAGACTGATGTGCAAGAGCCAAAGCCTAATGTGATATTAGCTTCTTAGTCTTAATAAATCTCCTCATGCAGAATTCAGAAGCAATCATTTTTCTAGTCTTTGAGACCGATGAGGCACCAGCAAGTAAATATGTTTATCAGGAGGTTTGACTTGGGGATTTATTATGAAAATGGAATTTTCCTCTCTTGCAAAACTTCAAGGGTTCAAAGTACTCCAAGTTATGCATTGAGGGAAAATCAGAGTTTTGAAAAAAGTGAAACAAAACATCATAGAAAAACTCAGGAGCCTCTGCCACCTCGTGGTTCAAGTACTTTTTAAAGTTATACAAGACATTGGGATTCACAATGCTGCTTCCCTCAGAGGGGACCAAAGTGGACATCTGGGCCACACATTGGAGATGAATGCCTGCACTGCCAGCTATTCACTCCAAGACAATGATTTTTCACTGTCTCCTGGTGAGAACTGATATCTTTTTGTATAATTAGATAATTACTAGCTACAGAACCTGACTGAAAAGGCCTGTGATTATGGCACCCAACTGGGATATTGGAGACCCAGATTTTGTCGTTGTGCCAAATGAGGCAGAAAATGGATTTGAACAAAAGTTTCCAATGTACTGGATGAGCAGTCTCACTATTGGTCTATTTGCTGGCCTTCTGGTTTTGTTGACTTACTCAGAAATCCCTTATCCTTCACCTGATCCAGCATTCTTAGCTTTATTGAGTGGTGTACTTTTGGGAAAAGAAAGCAAGCTTTAGGTCAACAAATCATCTTTTTCCCGCTGGAAATTGTTCCCCCCTCTCCAGCAGTCAGTAGATGCACTTTCCAGGGCCTGAAGAGGACAGGTTATTGAATGTATTGGATTTAAACACAGAGTTCCCGCCCGTATCTGAAATGCCACCTACAGAGTGGGGGATGTTCATTAGCTCCATTTTGTCTTCCCTAATAATTCCTGTTTGTATTAATAACCCTTTTGGAGGTAAAATCTATGCACAATCTGCGTTCAGGTAATCAGTGTTATACTGATTGTTTCTTTTTGTGTTCACTAATCCTACAATGAATAAAAACTCCTCAGAGTCCTGGCCCTGTATTCTTAACGACCTTTTCAGTTTGACTTCTGCTGTGTGACACTGCAGCTGTCCTGCAGTGCCACTCGAGCCCTGACGTATTGACTTGTTTATTTGCTGTCAGAGTTCCCTCTCATGACTTGAACACCAGGATGGCAGTACTTGCTGTTCCAGTTTGGCTCGGCATTCATTCGTTAGCTGTTTAATTGCTGTTAATTTTAATGTTTAATGCAGTTGCCTGAACTGAAACTTTCATGAGTTTGAACTTGCCTGAAATCAGAAGACAGTGTCCGCCCTGAAACCGTCTTAGTTAAATACCTTTAAGGAGTGGTTACATTTTGCAGACTAATTTCTTGACAATAATCTCCTAGCTGCAGCCTTTCAGTGCTTGGCTTGGGGCGGGTTCCAGCCCAGCTCAGCTTCTTCTCCAGTTGGATGCACTCCGGTTGCGTTTTGGGCTGCTGCGACTGCCCAGGTTGATCAGATCTGCCAAGCATCGTTCAGGCTCTGAAAAGTCTGCTGACTCTCTTGGCAATTAATCAAGTTCTTGATCCATTAATTATTTAACCTATATTTAAGCCCTCCCTTGTGCACTCCTGTCTATTCTCTTGTGCCACGCCTGTCTCTGCATCCTGAAGGACAACCTTGCAGAGAAAGTCTGCAGATCTGCACAGCAAAGGTTTTGTTCCTGAGGGCATGTGGAGTCAATATTTTCTTTGCGTAAGATTTCTGCTTCATCTGATTCTGGAGATGGATAAGAGTTGGGATGACTCCAAGCACAAGGCAGAATAAGCTGCCTGATGTCTGGTCCTCACCTGCACTGACTTGCAGTGGCTTCTTGGGAACTACTGCTTAGCCAAGACTTCCCAGAAGAGACTGTACTCTGATCTGTGTTCTCCAGAGATCTGCCAGTGCCCTGTCCTCTATGCCCATTTGAGGCTCCGGTGTCAGTTCTCTGTGGCATTGACTTGTCCCTGCAAGACAGTGCACGTAAAAGAACTCTAGAAAGCATTTGAAAATAAATGCATTAGAATAAATCTTAGGAGCTTACGGGCATCATGAACAAACGTTAACCATAATTTTATGAATGAACAAAGCTAGCGAAAATGTCTTACTCTTAGTAAAATGTGTTGTTACTCTGTGTCACTTGGTGAACCACAGCAATACCTAAAGGCCCAGAACGCAAAGGACGATGCTGAGGTAAATATTTTATGAACAACAATATTAAGGAGGAACCAAGGGGAAAATTTCAAAGGCTAACAATAAAAGAGGAACTTCTTCACTTTTGTGCAGGTGTACCAAAATTCCCTAAAGAAAAAATTGAGCCCCTTGATGTGGAACATGGTGATTCTGTGATCTTGCACTGTAACCCTCCAAAAGGCATTCCACCTTTGCATATCTATTGGATGAATATTGGTAAGGAAACAATTTTCACATGCTTCATCTGGGGAGACTCAAAACATTTGTGTTCCAAAGCAGTTTCATTACAGATTTATAACTGATGGGAGTGGTAATTGTGCAAGTGCTTAGGGAAAAGATCTGTATATTGATAAACAAAATTGGAAAATGGGAAATGGAGATATGTTTTTAGATAACACAAAGGTAAATTTTAGAGTACATTGATGGAATGTATTAACTATTACACAACAGAGCTTAAATATCAGTAAATAAATCTACCAGTAAAGAAGACTACTGCATTAACAGTAGAGAAAATATAATGTATGAACATATTTTGTCTATCTATTTTCCTCTTAACATATACTAATGGTTAATTTATGATATGAAGAAAAAGAACTTCTGTGTCAGGTATGCATAATTATTCCTTCATTTCTGTGTGGTTTTGTGTCACATTCTTCAGCATTTATTCAGCATTTGTATTCCATAGGAGTTTCTGGCTCTCGAGAAGCAAAATACCGCCATGACATGAAGGGTTTGTTTCTGACACTGACCAAGTTCTTGCAGAGACAGGGCGCCAGATTAAACCTCTGATCTTATGAGGCAGCCTCTCTGCTCCTGACATACATATTTAGCACAGGCCTGCCTTTGGCTGGATCAGCAACGAGACAGTAGAGCATCCCCGGTCCATACTAATGCTACCCCGCTCTGATCTGTAGTCACAGACGAGCAAAGTGCTTAGAAGACTGGCCATGGGGGACGCCTGCAAATAGTGGCTTCCATGTCAGCGTTACAGGGAGAGGTGCTGGACATTTCCTTTGACCTGAGCAGGAGCTGTGCAGTCAGCATTGTATGCTGAATATTGGTAAATAACCTGTGGGTTATGCTGGGCCTTCTGCCTCTTTCCCCTGAAAGTTATATTTTGTATCTGGAAGCAAACATATGACCAGGGAGCATTAGTACTTCTGTTGGTGAAACAGCTCCGTATCATTACCATATTGTAATTATCTTTTCTTGCTAGATTTGCAGCACATTCCGCAAGATGAAAGGGTCTCCATGAGCCTTAAGGGAGATCTCTACTTTGCAAATGTGGAAGAAAATGACAGTCGAAGTGATTATTGTTGCTTTGCAGCATTTCCAAGACTGAGGACAATTGTACAGAAAATGCCAATGACACTGAAGGTTTCCCGTTGTAAGTCTGTGGTTGAGTTTCTTGCTTTTTGTTGCTTTTTTTTTCTTAACTCCCCAGACATCAGTGAATGCAGATGTGTGCCCTGTGTCTCTGGTGCGATTCCCTCTGAAGAAAAGGCATGCTACTGTGCTCATTCCTGCATTATTAAATTTATTGCAAGGCTGAATTCAATGGGTTAAAGCTTTTTGCAGCTGTGGGGCCCCAAAAGCACCCTGTTCTTCCTCCTGCTCTCTTCTCAGTGAAAGGTTGATGAAGCATGAGCAAATCTGCTTCTCTGGTGGTCCAGTGGGTCCCTGATGGGACCTCACTGGGTCTAGAGGATGTTGTGGCCTCCATGGGCGCAGGCCTGGTTGGGCTGCCTGTAGCAGTGAGATTGGGGAGGAGAGCACTCAGGAACTGCGCTGCAGGCTCAGCCCTGATGGTGGCTTGTGTGCCTTTGTTACCACTGTATCACAAAAAAAAAAAAAAAAAAAAAAAAAAAAGGAGGCACTGCTGTCCCTCCCCTCTTCCCTAAGGGGAAATGGGCTGCTGGCCAGCAGCATGCCTTGTAGGCCCATTTTCTGGGCTTCCGCAACAGCGACTAACTGCTGCAGTGGTCCAGGACAGCAGCACAGGCGGCCAGTGCTTTCCAGGCCAGAAACAAAATGGTCACTTTTACAGGCAGCCACAGGGACACAAGATGCATTTTTCATTTCCTTCATGAAATGTTGCTTAGGGAATGTCAAACTTTTTTCCAGATCACAATATCCAAGCAAAAAATAGAAGCTTGTAAGGGCACAGTCTCAGCTGTGTTAAATCAGCAAGGCCCCGCAGAAGCTGGTGGAGCTGAGGCAGCTTACAGCAGCTGGAGAGCCATCCTATTTTGCTTGAATCTCTTTTGGTTGTAATAAATTTGGTTGAGGTTTGTAGCACGAGGCTGCCCGTGCCCTTAATATCAGTCTTCTCTTTCACTAATGCTTCTGACCTTTTGGGCTTATGTAGCCCAGAAAGCCAAGGAGGTTTTTCTTCATGAATGAAAGCCTGATATTTAATATACAATTTTGAGAGTTTTTTTTATTGGGATAAAAAAGATAAATGATTAATGCTGGGTTTGTGTATCTTAATACTTGCTTAATCCATATCTTGGGATAATAATCGAGACAAATAGCAAAATGCAATGTTGCCCTCCATATTTTTTATAATGTGTCCAGTCCCACAGCCATATACACACAGATTAGGGAAAAATGGGGCAGGGTTTGATTCTGAGGCCTCTGAAGGAAAGGCTCCAGTGTGTGCTTGTGCCATTGAAGGCCTGGGACTGGATGCAAGTGTGGAAGTGAGGTGTTTATTTACAGGGTTTTGTAAACTCTGCTGGAGACTGCCTGCTCTTCTCTAGGCCAAGCCCTTTTTGAGGGAACGTGTCAAAAAAAAAAAAAAAATAGAAAAAAGTTAAGCAATGAGGAAAAACATTTTGTATAATTTCTTTTTGACAGATACATGGGGCTTAGTGATTTTTTTTTAATTACATCAAGATGAAATGTTGGTTACATCACTCATTAAGTATTTTACAGAATATTACATATATTTAAGGATTTTCTTTGTTTTCAGGAATTCATTGTTCATCTCTTGATTTACATTATATTTTGTTTGTTTATTTCTTTTATGGCAGAAATTTGATTTCTGTGGGGGGTACATTGTTTTGTTTTCATTGATTTGTTGTTTCTTTTCATTCTGTATCAGCCATGCATGTTTGTATTTTGGTTGTCACTTTTATTTATTTCAGTTAAGCATGCTAATGACACAGGCTTACCTAACGCTGCAGTTACTAAGGGTGAGTTGAATGCATCTGTTATTTAGCCTTTCAAATGAGAATCTACCAGCTGAAATGAAATGTGAGCTGCTGCTCAGGAGAAAGAAAAGAAAAAAATCACAAAAGGCTTTTTATCGCAATGGGATGGATTTAAGTGGTCCGTGGAGTACAATTTGCTCATCTTGTACTTTTTGACAGAAATCTGAAGGGTTTTTAATAAAGAGCTAGTTTTCTTACTCAAGAAAGAAATATTCACATCTCATAATGCAATGTAAGTAAGGAGTCAGGCTGTGTTACCTGTTCAGAGCAGGAGCCAGAGCAAGGTGCTCTGAGTCTTCCCCTGATGGTGAAGAAGACAGCGGCATTAGGCTGCTGTGATTTGAGACCATGAACTCATGTCTAACAGGTCACCCTGGGGCTGCATTACTCCAGGGTGAGCTTAAGGTGTGGATTTGCAGAGCTTTAGCTGCTCTGTGTTAATTGTGTACATCTTTAGCTATATGCAGGGTGAACGTGAGTTGGTTCACTTTGGCTGTGTGTTGTGCTGTTTGATATTCACCACAGGTAAGCACTCCAACAAAACACTTCTCATCCTGGGGATTCACATCTTCCCTTGTTTTCTGCTCACTTCTTTGTGGAGTCATATCCTGAAAATACTCTGCTGAAGTTTATGCAGGCGATGTGGATAGGTCATAAGGCAGCTGGTAGCTATTCCTGCAATTATCCACCCAATTAATTTTGTTTAAAAATACTTAAAAATGAGGGTTGTGGCTTTCATATGTAGGTTTTGGTGCTGATTTATTTGGTTAAATTGCTTCTGAGACCCTCTGTTTTACAAGATGCCAAATCTGAAACTCCTGAAACACCTCATTCTGCTGAATGAGCACTGGAGCTCTTGAAAAGTGGGTCCTCTTCAAGTGTTTTGGGGTGGATAGCTCAAAGCACTGATAAATCCTCAAGACTTGGCCTGTGGAGGCTGCCATTGTGAGCAGAACAAGCACGGCTTGTGTGGAGTGACTGACATTCCAAACCGATTTTCCCTCGGAAAAATGTCTGAACTCTTGCTGCTGCTTGGGTGGACTGCCTGCCTGCCTTTGGCAGCAGGAGGTGAAGGGCAGATGGAAAATATGTGAGCACGTCCAGAGGCACCAGAGTGGTTTGCTGCAGTTCTGAGCACTTGTGACACAGGTTTGTAGAGGTAAAAAGTAAGCGAATGAGAGAGAAAAAAAAAAAATCAGAAAGATACATGTGGTATTTTATGAAATCATCTGTAAATGACTATTTTTGAGGAACTAGTATCATTTGGGGACTTATTCCTTCCTGTGCTAATTGTTATTATAGTGATAACTGGATAGCCATTTAACTGTGCATATTTCATCATGAAACCATTGTTCAGCAGGCTGGAACAAATGGTCCATTGAAATCAAATGCGGGTCAATCTTGTTTTATTATTTAAACAGTCTTCCTTACAAATTGTTTCTCCATTACTGTGGATTTAATAATTGTAGCAAGGACATTTCTGTGGGATATTCAAGTCAGGAAAGATGGGTTTCCGTCCAAGATTTAGAAGATGATGGGGAGTCAATGCAGAAGGGAGGTGCTAAGAAAGGTGGTGCACACCAGAAGCCATTTCCTGACCATAAACAGGAGAAGGAAGGAGAGTCCTGCATTGATCTTAAACCATATGTAGCAAAAAGAAGATTTAGAAATCTGTCAGAAGCCTTCAGACAGGAGTAATGACTGAAGCATTTTGAAAGGATTAGTAAAGGTGCTAAGAATTCATCTCTAACTTTTCTTTTTTACTATTTAATTTTAGCAAATTTTATTAAGGAAAGAAAACCCAAACTGCTGATCCCTCCTGAATCTGCTGGCGGTAGCTCATCAGTCACTGTTATCAAGGGAGGTGTCCTGCTGCTCGAATGCATTGCTGAAGGGCTGTGAGTAACGCAGAATAATGCCTAGACTTAATCATCCTTTGAAATAGAACTGAGGAAAGAAAAAGCTATATTAAAAATTATTCTGCTATGAATGTATGTATAAACCTGATCGGTTTTAAATTGAAAGTTATGGAGAGTTTTTCTCCATAACTCCTTGTAAAGCAGCACAGCGCTTCGGCAGCTCCAGTCATGGCTCTGGCTGTACTAAGCATGGCAGAATATCTCAGTGTGGATATGCTCACTGCAGTAATATGGAGAGGGGTTCAAATGGACGGTATGTGCTTGGAAATGAGATCAGGGCATTAACAGGACAAAACAAGGTAAGTGAAGGAAGGGAACAGATGAAAGTTGATCTAAGTGCCGTCTTCACGATGAAGCTGTGAATATGTCTGGACGTTGTTCCTGCTGCAGCAACTCAGAGCAGTAATAAGCTCCACTACACTCTCAGTCCAGTTTTCTGATTTTACTGTCTGCTTGTAGATGCAATAGTCTGTTCCAGAAGTATTTCCACAGGAGAAATTGGTAAAGGTCAAAATCTCTGCCACCACTAAACCCACCACGAACGCACAGTTGCTTCTGGTTTAATTGTGATAGAGCTTTTTGTTAAATGGAGACTTAAATCATTGTGTTCTCATGCTATATTGTGGGGCTGACGGTCTGTGAATGCAGGCCGTGGTTAGCAGACAGATAACTCATATCAAAGGCTGTGCAATTATGCCCTCTATAAAATTCCAGAATCAGGTTATTTATCTGCCTGAACAAACATGTTAGGGCATTTTGTTTTTCCATGTGGACTTGAAAGGGCATCGCTCATTTCAGCTGGCAAGATTATGCCTCTGCAGTTGGTTGCCATGTTTTGAGAGAAGGTGAATTACTTGTCTCTGTTGGATTTGCTCCAAGCATCTGCAGTGAGTTTTAGTTCCCTGTTGTATGACTTCCTTGTCTAATTCACTGCCCATCAAACTAATTCACAGGCCACATCCATGAGTTTATAACGTCGTCAGGGTACTGAACAGACTTGGAAATGCACAAATATGAATTTGTGAAAGAACAAATGTCATGTACAAGAAGAGAAACACACACAAGAATATTTTGTTTCATTCATTTGTTTTTCTAGGAAACCTTTTCTTTTTCATTTTTTGAAATAAAAAGCACTTTTTTAGCAGTCTATTTCAAAAGAAGACAGAGTGTTTCTTTACTTGAGAGCTTCTCATCTCAGGAGGAGCTTAATTTCTCATGTCATTGAATGAATATTTTTTCACAGAAACACTTCAAAAACGCAGCACTTAGGCAAAAATAAGATCTTTGTTGACTTTCCCCTTTGTTGAATTTCCCACTTTCAGCAGAAAAATGATCAGCTTTACCTATATCTCTGCCAATCCATCTATCCAAATGTCCACAAATCGCAGAAGTGGATAGACTGAGACAGATTTCAAGTAACTAAGATCAGGGGCAGCCAACTGCAAAGTAAGGAAAAACGTACATTTCCAATCTGTCGTTTCTGAAGGCTTACATTCTGAATGACGCCAGTCGGGAGGGCATTCCCTCAGTATAACACTGAGGCAACACGGTGCCTTCTGTTTGGTAGAAGAGTATGAAACCATGCAGGAGATAGGACATTTGTAGCGTTATGCTCACTGCTCATGGAAAACCATAATTTTTTGGAATCTGGGCCTTTGAGTAGCTTGTGCCTGGGCATTTTGCCACAATGAC
>VXAV01007771.1:162318-245553 GCA_013399715.1 Alectura lathami | reverse complement strand
TTTTTTTTTTTTTTTTCTTTTTTCCTCGGTTCCCTTGCCTTCTTTATGGTTGTTTTTGTTTTCCAGTGAAATCTGGGTATGTGATGCTCAGGGGCTGCTCCGCAGAGGACAGAGCTGTCCTGGTTTAACTGGTGGTGCTGGGGAAAGAGGAGGGCACAGGGAACACTGCAGCAAACTTCTACTCCTCTGCCTCCACCCTGTGGGCAGCTGTGTAGGACTGCTCCTCAGGATGGTGGTCCTCCCATCCCCAGTGGTCGAACGCTGTCTTAGCACGCCTAAATGTGTTACGGATTCAGCATCTGAGCTGAATACGCGATGGAAAACGAGGACTTTGAAAAGCACGATGCATCTCCCCAGCACACACAGATGAGCAGATGGAGGAGCTCAGCTTTGCTCCCGCGTCACCGTGCTCTGCCCTCCTGGCTGAGCTGATGCAAGCCACTTGCTCCTGTCTAGCGGGTCTCGGAGCTGAATGGCTGTTTGCATCGTGTCTGAGTTGCTGAAATAGTCTCACATCATTTCAGAGACTGCAGTCTCCTGACTGAAGGCCTTGTGAAAATACTGACACAATTAGGCTTACCTCCCTCCCAGCATCTCACCTCCCATCTTCTTTGCATTTGTTTTCCACTTGGGTAAACACTGCCCATTTCCTACACTCTTCCCCCTGACATTTGCATTCTACAAAGCCCGAATGACAGAAATTGATGTGTGCTAATGCTAATTTTACATTTTCTAACGTCGGTTTGCAAGAAATGCACACCGGCTGCACAATAGGCTGCTGGTGGGAACTGCTGGCAGCGTTTGCCATCTCCTGGAGAAGCGCGGTAACGGCAGAGGTGCACTTGCCTGGCTGTGACACCTGCTCCCTGCCATGTCCCCTCTTGCAGAGCCTCCTCGGTGGATTAAGGAGCCCGAAGGTGGTGTTTACAGCCTGGGAGAAAATCTGGTGCTGCTGTGCGAGGCTATAGGCAACCCAGAGCCAGCCATTCGGTGGAAGCTGAACGGGATGCCCATCGACAGTACGTACAGGGTCCAGCGTCCTCCTGTGGGCAGGGGGTGGGGAGTGCCTGTGGTTGTGCCCAGGGAATGCACAAACCCCAAGGCACCAAATGATATGTTTGATGTCTGTTTAGCCATAACATAGTGTTTGTTTAATTAATAAATCTACTATTTAAATATGATCTTGAACAGAGTAGGGGTGAAAGTTGTGCGGGGGTGGAGTGGTACCTGTGAGTCCTTAACCTCATACTGCTCCCATCTTTTGGGGATAAAGGGTAGCACTCATGCTCATTGAGGGCTCCTGGTCTTTTTTTTGTGTTTCTTTGTGTCTGCCTCCTGAGATGGTCTGGGTCATTGCAGGTAGGACCTTCAGAGGGAGGATCTCTGCCAGGGAGATCAGCCTTACCAACCTTCAGCTTCAGGACAGTGCTGTGTACCAGTGCGAGGCCAGCAACAAGCACGGCACCATCCTTGCTAGTGCCAACGTGAATGTCCTCAGTGAGTACTCCCACCTTTTGAGCTTATTAGGAAAGATGCAGCTGAGGCGTCCCATACCAATTTGATCTTCAGAATAGCTTTGGGATTGTAGCCATGTCATTGTTCTGCTGCATTGACCCCAGATTTTAAGACATACTTAGTCCAAACTAGTGCAACAAGCCTTATGATAAGCAATAGTGTGCAACTAGATCGAGTGCTCATGAGCTTTGATATATCCTTTATCTTAACATGGTTGTTTTGAATTCCAAAGGTTTTGAGCCCAAATGTATTGAAACCGCTGGGGACTGAATTGTGGCCACAACTGTGTTTTTGAATTACTAAGTGTATTGTGTATTGTTAATCTTTAATTTCAGTTGTGATGCTGAGCCTGTTGTTTGAAGACAGATTGTGATGAGAATTTATTTAATAAGACAGGTCTCCGGAGGAAGCAGAGCTGGGTCAGTTTTCTCTCTTGGAGTTGAGGTTTCGTAGTCTGACACGTCCAGCAGTCAGCCACCGTTACCTTTGTCACTGAGAGCTCAGTTGCTCAGTGTAGGAGCGTCTTTCCAAAAGGCGGTGAAAATCCTGCTAAGTCGCCAAGCCTCTGACCTCTCAGTGGTCAGAAAATGATATGATGCAGGGACCGTATTTATATTCATGGTTCTGAAATGTAGTTCTGCTTATTTTGCATTCTGCTTTGTAGATATTGCTCCCTTAATCCTGACTTCAGATGGAGAAAACTATGCCACAGTTGTTGGTTACAGTGCCTTCCTGCACTGTGACATTTTTGCCTCACCTGCAGCAGATATTAGATGGTAAGCTACTGAGCACTGACTTCTTCATGTGAATTAAGCTCATCCAGGCTTTCCAAACACTGAAAAATGTGCTTGTTTTGTGGATTGAAAATTAGCAATTAGTAACAAGACTGTGTTTAGTGCAAGCATCATGTGTTTAAATGCACTTTCTTTCAACAACCCTGACACATACATTTTTTTTTTTAAATGTATTTTTAAATAAATCAAAGGTTAATGAAAGTCCTCAATAGCTGTGTGAAGAGGTGCTGGGATATTTGTTAAACAGAACCAGGCTGTATATGGACAAATCCTGCTACAACTTCATCAACCTTAGTTTAGTGTTGGTAACTTCTGAAGTTTGGACACATGGCTGAGGTGTAAAGGCAATGACTTACAGAGCACATTTACCTGGCAATGGTTCCGTATGGCTGGAAATCACTGGATTGCCATAGCACTTGACAGGGGCAATAAAATTACACATGACTGTTATAGATGAAAGTCTCAGCCACAGTAGTTTAAAGATCTTGCTAGATACTGTCAGTGTGTTTTAGGTTTGCAAGAAGCTTGTGTCCCTTTATGATTTGCCTACATGTGGGTAAAGTGGCCCAAACTCCTTTGTCTCCTAGGTTATCTGCAAACCAATGGTTCCTGCAACCCCAGAAATAAGCCGTAACTATTATCATTCTCTTTAGGACTAAGGACGATAGCATAGAACCACTCTCAGCATTACGCTATGAATTAAATAAAAATGGCACCCTAGAAATCAAAGAAACAAAGAAAGAAGACTCAGGATCATATGCTTGCTGGGCTGCAAACTCTGTTGGAAAAAGAGCAATCACTGCGAATCTGGATATAAGAGGTAATATCTCACTTACCTCCCAAACTTAGTTAACATCTGCAATGAACACCAAGTGCATTGCAGCAGGATGAGTGAGGGGGCTTCACTTCTAAAGTTCAGATACATACCCGCTGCTCCAGTTCTGTTTGTAAGGATTTATTTGGTTGATTGGGCAGGTTCCCTGGGGATAATGATGGGAGTGGATGGTTTCTGCTGAGGACACAGGTTCAAGTTTGTGAGTTGTATACAAAGTTATTGAGGAGTTGGGGCTTGCCAGTAAAAAGAACTTCAACACTCAACTAGCAAATTCCTCAAAAACACTCCTAGAGGCAGGTTTGCTGTAACTAACTCAAGAAAAAAAAAGTCTTCAGTTCTGTTTCAGGCCAGTGTCTTTGCTTTGTAAGTTTTACAGTTGTAATAAACATGAAATTGTACAATGAAATTCTCACAAAGCAATATTTTACTGTAAAGAGAAGTACGGCCAAGTGCTTTTTTACTACTTATTCATCTGTTTCTGCATTCAGATAAGAGGCAATTAAAAGAACAAACTTGATTGCAATAATTTTTTCTCACTTGACTTTAATAAGCTTGTAATTTTTCTTGGATCATTGCCAAAGCCTATTTCAAATGGCAATTGGATATAAAAATCATATTCCAGCNATAATAAATTCTCCATGAAGGACCGCTGGTGTGCGTGTATGCTTTTTTTTTTTTTTTTTTTTTTCTGAACACTTTGGTTCAGAGTGAGCTAAAATAGAAATTTTCAAGATAGAAAATTATACCCTGTCAAATCTCCATTTCAAAACGAACCTCCTTCACTTGAAATGTTTGTATATAGATAGATAGGTAAAGACATGATCGTTGCTCCCGAGGTTGATTTTTATATATGAAGTGCTTGGTGAAAATTTGATGTAATAATCTCTCTCTCTCCTAATCAAAGTGTTTTCTGTGATCAACCAGATGCTACAAAAATTGCTGTTACTCCGAAGAACCCCCAAGTGTTGAAATCACATTCAGTTTTATTGAAATGTCAGTCTGAGTATGATTCACACTTGAAAAACAGCTTCAAATTATCCTGGAGGAAAAATGGAGATGAGCTGTCAATCAGCAGCATACAAGACAGCAGGTAAGCAGGGAAGAGCGAGAGTTTTCTTGAGCTCAGCTGAAATAGTTCTGTATAGTGCTGGCACAAGTGTATTAATAAACATGAAACTTAATAGCTTGAAATGCAAATTTATGTCTGCAAGAATTGTTCATGCGATATGTGAATAGATCTGCTTTATATATACATATATGTAAATATATATGCATCTGTATGGGCTTTGAGCCATGACTGCCAAATTATTTTGATTATTTACCCTGTCTCTCTATCATGGAAGAATGTTGCATAAATGTTGGTTTCACCCAAAAAGACAACTCTAACCCCTGTGCAGTCACCTGGGGTTTTGTTTCTCCATTTCAACTGAACTAGTATTTTACTGTGTTTTATACCTGTCTGGCCAGAGTAAGTCTTTGTAACGTTGAACTGAATTGAAAATGTGTTTCTGGGATTTTACCTAACATCATAGATAGTAAAATCAATGAGTTTTACCTGCGTACAAAATAGGGAAGTGCAAGACCAGGCTGAATTTTAATCTAGTCTTGTGTTTGACTTTAATGGGACAGAGCTCAGCCTTTATTCTGTATGAGGATCCCATGGTGGCCTCTCAGATGTCTTTATTATTTAGCCACAGAAGAGGGATGATTTCCAAAACACTGCAGTGTAAGAGAGGTGGAAGAGTGTCCTGGTGAGGCCAGGGAGTGTGGGGAGATAGCACCAGGGAAGTGCCTGGTCAGCCTGCACCCGGGCAGAACCACAGGCCTGTGTTAATGCCAGCTGCCCCTGGTACATAGGACACGACACCAGTGGGTTGGGAACGTTCCGTTTTACTCAGCTCTCTTAAAAATTTGTACATAAAGCCCATTTATTTCCCTCATTACTGATGTGCCAAAACCCTATGTTCCAAATGCCCAGCTGATGTATATCAGTGTGGCTCTTTTCAGAGAGATGGAGACATGCCAGCTTCCACCCATGGAGGCTAAATTGCTACAAAGTACAAGTAATAGTGTACATCACAGTATATAATACAACTACAATTTTTTATTTTTTTTTTAAATAAGCCTAACATGCAATTATGTTATTCAAAACGTTCCTTTACCAAATTTTTTACGAACAGTTTTTCAGTGAACAGTAGCAGCCTGACACGTTCTTATCATAAAGATTTTCCTTGTTTTTATTTACAAGCGCCTTTCTTTTCCCTGTAGGATAATTATGGACATGGATACGCTGTTCATATCAGACGTGATGTTGGAGGATCAAGGCATTTACACGTGTGTGGCCAGCACTTCCCTAGACAGTGTCACAGCTGAGTCGTGGTTAATTGTTCTGGGTAAGAGGATGTTTTCCTGGTGTGCAAACAGGTCGGTGCAATACTGCATGCAGTCCTGTTTATTCAGTTTTTTATCAGACCTCAGTGACCCAGAGGCAGCAGAACTCTCACTCATTAAGCTCAGTTAAGATTGTGCCATAATTATATTTCCAGGAATGGGGATGCCGAAGCTTAACATTTTTCTGTTTAATCAGCTCTAAGGTTAGGTAGCTGTTTTCCTCAGTTCAGGCGTCACCCAGAGTTGCCGTAGGAGCTTGTCCAGGCAGGGAGGTTTAATAGCATACTAAAAATGGTTCTGCTTCTGCTTTGAAGTCCTTGGTCAGTTCTTCACCCCACTTTACTGAATATTTCCATGCAGATCATCACTCAGACTGTGTTTTGAAGAAGAAACACATAAGGACAATGTTTAGATGTCCAGCTATGTGGAAGCTAAGCATCTAAAAGGGTTAATTATCTCTGTGACTGTGAGCATAAATTATCGCCCAGTGGGAAGCAGCAAGAGCAGTTCATAGCAGAGAAAGGACTTGACCCACAGAGTCTGCAACTTGACCTGGTTTGAGAGTCCTTACCACCAGCCCCCCATCCAAAAGGGGGTGACCTTGTGGAGTGATGTGCAGTCTTCTGCAACTTCAACTTTTAACACTTACCTAAAGGCATCAGCCAATTACTGGACTGCTGTTTTAATTTAGAATGTCATTCTAATTTCAGTTATTTTATTTTACTTTTTTTGCTGATTTCTGGCAGTGGTTGCAACAGGACCTAAGACAATCTGACCTTCAAGATGCTCTCACACTTTACTATTCACTGAAAAATATCACTAATTTAAATTAAGAAGATGCTATGCACATTATTTATGGTACTGTGTTCTTCAGTACTGTATAATTCAAGATGTTTGTAAACGATTCATTCCATAACTTATGAAAATTTCATGAAGCTCTTTTTTCACTTTTAAAAAGGTGATTTGCAGAAGAAGAAAAACAGTATTGTGCTCATTTTTCCTGATTTATTGTACCTAAGAAAGGTCTTGGTGGATTAACAATATCTGTTATTTACCAAATGAAAAATTCAGGCTGCTTTTGCAATGAAAGACTTGTGAGATGACTAAAAGACTGAACGTGGAACAGATGGATATACCAGAATATGGGCAACTGAGAGCAAAAGTAATATTCAGTTAGAGTACTTCTTGGTATTTGTTCTGTTCTTGATGAACAGATAGCAGGTTGGATACCTCAAAGATGCACCATCTCTGTCTTCTAATTAACATACAGAATTTTAGCACCATATATACTCCAGGAATAGAGCAACAAAATACCAGTCGTTTAAACTATACTCTCCTGATTTTCATAGACTCATAGAATGATTTTCCCAAGTACAGTGAAAACTAAAGCAAAAAAAATCCCAAACATAACCTTTAAAACTTTATGATGTACCTTGAGATATACAAGAAAACTCAGGATTTTTATTTTTGAAATTCTATCCAGTCTCTATTCGTTTCTTTCTCAATGACAGGAACAGTGTTGTTTACTGAGCCAGCTGTTTTTCCTGTAAGAAGTGTTATCGTCAGCCAAAAATGTGGTTGGAACATTGGGGCAGAGGGAGGTCAAGCACCCATGTAGAGCTCTGCAATCTCGTTTCCGTGGTCCATACATTTTTCAGATTTTGAAACTCTAGCCTCACGCCCGGGAAGCATTTCCTGCATAAGCTCTGATGCTGTGGTGAATGCAGCTTTGTGTTTTGTACTGTGCGTTTAAGGACTGCAGTGTGTGTGATTTTGGAGAGATGAGAGGTTACCATCAGCCTCCTGCAGTGAGGAACTGTTCTTTTGCATCAGGCCTGATGCAATCCAACTAGTAAACTAATCCAATATAATCAGATTGGACATTGTCAGCCACGTAAGTGACAAGTGAGCTCTAAGGTGTGCAGAGCTGCAGCAGGGTAGTCCTGTGCTCGGGGCTTGGGCAGTCCCACTCATGTCCCCAGGAGGTGCGGTGCAGTTATCACACCAGCTGCACAGCTTGTTCTGATATATTCTCTGGACAGCAGTACTTGAGCTGGCAGGTAATGAATTTCTTGTTTCCTTTTCATATAGATCCCCATGGCTGGGGTAATCAATGTTGTCCTTTCACTCATACCCTAAACGGTACCCTTCAATGCCTGCCAGAGCTGGCTCACCTTCTAGCACTCTGGTTTGCACTAGAGTAAATCCAAGTGATGTTAACATAACTTTCTGCTGAGAGCAGTGTCAATATCTATTAATGATTAAATAGATCTTAGTGATGATTCAAAAAGAAAAGTCTGTTGCTCCAGGCACAGTAACAAGAGCAGATGGAAATGCACTTGAGGAGGGACATTGCATTTATAGGGAGAAAGCAGGACCAGAAGAACACCAGTGTGTTTTTCTGTTACAAGGCAGGATCCTTAAAAGCAATTCCTACTTTTCTAATCTTATCCACTTTGAAATCAGAAGGTGTTTTACTACTGTCTTCACCAGAGCTTTCTGTTCCAGTCCTTTCAAAAGCACCAACACAGAAATAATTGCCTTGCTCCTGATAGTCCTCTATCGTGTCTTAGATGTTCCTGACCCACCGGAAGATCTGCAGCTCTCAGAACATCAAAACCGAAGTGTCCGACTCTCTTGGAAAGCAGGGGCCAGCCACAACAGCCCTGTGAATGGTACGAAGGCTTTTGGTAGCATCATCTTACATCATTTAACATAATGGCACAGCACGGCTGTCGGAATAAACAAACCTCGCTCAAAGCCGTGCTTGATCGGTTTTAGCCTGGCAGTTTGTTGCTGCAAGTTTGTTTCCATCCTGCTATTTATAAGCAGTTCATACAGGCACGGCCTTTTTTCCTCTGTTTTATGTCCTCTCCTCTCCAGAGTCCATTATAGAGTTTGAGGAGAGCCGCTGGGAGCCAGGGAGGTGGCAGGAGCTGGCCCGAGCCCCCGGGAATGACACCACCGCCCTGCTGTCGCTGGCCCCGTACACAAATTACCAGTTCCGCGTGGTGTCGGTGAACGCTGTCGGAAGGAGCCAGCCCAGTAAACCATCACTGCGCTTCGCAACGCCTCCGGCTGGTAAATGCTGCCCTCTAGTTTACTAAATATTAATGCTTTAGTGCTGGGAATAGCATGGCCCTCCTACGCTTCTGAGAGGCGTGAAGGAGTCACGGTCCCTTGTGCTGCTTTTTCTGCTCAATGTGGATGGTAGGAGGTGAGACACTGAAGCACTTTGTACAGCACAAATGTTTCCCAGCCAAGGTCAGCTGTCCTGCATGTCAAGGCAGTTGTTTCCCTGAAGAGAGGATTTACTCCTGCAGCTGCCTACGTCAAGCCCAGGGATGCCAAAATGAGGAATTTGTGCTGCCGTGGTTATCCGTGTGCTTCCTACCAGGGTACCTACAGCAAAAAGCTTTCCTGAGCTCTGCTGGTTGAGCACCTTTAAGGCCTGGTGCAGCCCTTTGCAGACAAGCAGATGCTGGAGAGGATCTTCAAGATTTATGGGAAGCCTTTCAGCAGCGCTAAGCTTGTCAAAGATGTTCATTCACAGTGTATTTCTCACTGCAACAGAAAATGTTGTGTCCCTGAAAGTCATTTTAGAGGCCAACTGTTCAGCCCGGCATTTGCATTCCCAGCATTTTTCTTTCTTTTTTTCCCCTCTTTCACTACAATTCCAGGTCCTTCAGCTTTTCAGCTGTGTGCACCCCACTAATGACATACCTTCTGTTTCCTATCCCCACAGGGAGAAAAATGCCATCCTAATAATCCCCCTACATCTGGTGCTTTGAAATCCAAAAGTCACAGTTTCATGTTAGCTGGTGGCTCCAAACAACAAGGGCGCTTAGGATTCAAAACTGCATAAACAACACATTTCATTCAGAGCATCTTTGCTGATCCAAGTAATTAATCTCATGAACACTCTTTGTTTAGGTGGCTTTCACTCTCAGTAATGCTGAAATAAGAAGAGTTTTTTTTACATTTAAATAATAACTGCAAATAAAATCAAGAGCATGCAAACTGACCGTATTACCTGTGATTCCAGCTCCAGACAAGAACCCAGAAAACATCCGAGTTGAGGCTTCTGAACCAAATGAAATGGTGATGAAATGGGAGGTAATGCAAATGTGTCTGTCTGTGCTACAATGTCAACAAGAGGTTCTCCTTTCAAGCAACAGTTCAAGCATGGAATTAATCAGGATGTCTTAATATAAATACTTTACAAGAGAAAGAATGGATCCCTTGACTTTATCTTTGCTTCCTCCCACTCCTTGTTTTTTAAGGAAGCATTAGCAAATTCCATATGCAGGATGATAGATGCTACTGAAGTTCAAGTTACTATTGATTTAAATGTCTTCTGGCTTTCCTGCCCTAGTTACATTTTTGTTTGAAAAGGCAAATTTTTACATCTAAACTTTGCAGGCCATAAGGAAATAGAGAAGCCTTGTATGAACACTGAGAGCTGCCCAGAGTGTGCTCTTCCTCTGTACCTCCTGCATGCGAGGCAGTTCTTGCAATAACTGTGGTCCCACCCTGCTCTGCAGGAGGAGCGGCCAGGGCCAGGGAGGGGATCATTTGCACACAGCTTCTGCTATTCGAGCCTGGAGGCTGGAAAACGACTCAGCTCACTTGGCCAAGAGAACATGAGCTTGAATTTCTGCACCACAAGCTAAAGGAGTGTGGATATATCTCCTGAGCGTGTGTCAAAGGAATTGTGTAAAAGTGTTGAGGATGGTTTCCAGTCTTCAATTTTTCTGGCTTTTAAGCTTACAGCTTCTGTGCCAACAATTTAGAGAGATATACATTCCTCCATTTAACACAAGTTTCAACAACTGTGGAAAGAAGCATATTTTCTGTGGCTTGAATTAAACTCAATTTCCATAAGATTTACTTCTCAATCTGCTGCTCACAGTGAAGAACAATAAATGTTTCCCCAGTGTGAATTCCCACCAGGCTATAATCATGCCAAAAAGGAGATGGCCCTCTAGATCTGTTGGCTTGGGTCTGGATGTGAATTTTTGCTGAATGACATAGTCCAGGGTTAGGAAAGACATGCCTGCTTCTTGGAAGCAATGCAGAGAGGTGGTACCCAGCATGGGTGGGCGATGCTGGGAGCAGCAGTGGGCTGAGGGCTTGGCCCTCCTCCCTGCCAGGCAGCAGTAATCCCCAGCTCAGACACGGCAAAAGTAAAAGTGAAAATCGAG
This sequence comes from Alectura lathami, assembly GCA_013399715.1. NCBI lineage: Eukaryota > Metazoa > Chordata > Aves > Galliformes > Megapodiidae > Alectura > Alectura lathami. The sequence goes on along the minus strand of VXAV01007771.1, from coordinate 234,814 downwards.
ACTAAAGGGAGAGAATGGGATGGACAGGCTTTGTTAAATCTTGTTGAGTCATTTAAATGTCATAAGCAGGATATTCATTTATTTATGGTGTGTCCTGCATGGTTTTCAGAAGAAAAGCTAGGCACTGAATATGCTTTTTTTTAAAAAAAAAAAAAAAAACCTCTTTCTGGCAGAGAAAGGCTGCAAAATGATGTTAATCTGCCTACTTTGGATTAGGGGACCAGTTGAGCATTAGTGACTAGCTTTTCAGCTAAGGATTTGCAGCATTAAGGGAGATCAAAATAAGAGTCAAGCAGTGCTGAAATTTAGCTCCAAACGAGAAGTAGGAGTTTTCACTTCTCCAGCTTCTCTTGCAAATCCTGTGCCCTGGGATCTTTGCCGTGAAGCTGCTTCACCCAGTACTGCCTGTCAGAAAGCTTCTCCGACCAAGGAGTGCTGATCTGGGCTCTGTGTGTGGCTCGGCTCAATATCAGATGTTATGTGTTTGATATCTATAATGTATCATTTAAATATTACTAAAAGTAGACTGTGTGGTGGAAAATACCTACAGCTGTTTCAGTGGTCTAGTAGTCCCCAGTTCCCATCAGTTTTGGGTAGTGCGTGTGACCAATTATCATTATTAATTAAAGAGGTACATTTTCAGAGAAATTAACTCAATTGGAGAATGTCTCATGACAAGCCATTGCTATATGTCTTCTAATATTTCTCAAATTCATGTTAATTAGATGAGAACCATGCTGTGATGAATTCTTCAGCTGATCACTAAAAACCAGTAGCGCAGCAGTTGCCCATTAAATGTCCAGGCACAGTTTCAAGTGTTTGGTGCATATTTAGAACAAATCTAAATTTTAATGACCCAACTTGCTGTGCTACATAAAGTTCTAAGGTAAAATGAATGCATTTTAGCCGTACTAAAAGGCATAAACTGCCTTATGCCAAAATATGCCTTTTAGTTGTGCCAAAAGGCAGGCAGTTTTACATTAAAAAAAAAAAAAAAAAATCCAAACAAAAAATCAACATAGAACCAAAATCCCAAAGACTTGTGGGTCTCTCTAACTTCTTCCATTCTCCTGCAGCCATTGAAGCCCATGGAGCGAAACGGGCCGGGGCTGGAGTACAAAGTCAGCTGGCGGCAGCGGGGCGTCGAGGCCGACTGGAACGAGGAGACGGTGAAGAAGCACTCCCTGACCCTGAGGAACACCCCCACCTTCGTGCCCTATGAGATCAAGGTCCAAGCAGTAAATAATTTAGGAGCTGGGCCTGAACCAAATATTACCACTGGATATTCAGGAGAGGACAGTGAGTAATGAGAGCTTCCATGTGAAAAGTGTGCTGTGGGGGTGAGTCTGGTGGTGCAAAATGGGTTGGATTGGGAGCGGCTCATTGGTCAATCGCTGGATACTCGTGTGAAGGCCACATGGGACAAACCTTTAGCTTGTCTGGGGACAGATTCAACAGTTGGACACTGTGGGAAGTACCCTGGGATCTAAGTGCAGACACTCAAGTGTTGAGCATTGGAAATGAATTTATAAAGGATGCCACATTTCCACGTGTAGCAGGTGTAACCCCAATCCACTCTGTCCACTGCGTCCCTGAAGGCTGGCTCCTCCTTTCCAGTCTGGGTTTCTGTCCAGCAGTTTTCTATGGCTCCCTGATGGCACAGGAAACACCAATGTCACCAGGGTTGTGACAGTCCTTATATGACCCCTGGGACGCCAGATAATGGCAGTGCTGGGGCCATCCCAGCATCTCTGAGAGCAGCCTTTCCCCTTTGCTGTTTACTGCATGGCTACAGAAGGGATTTGGAGGACTGGAGATGTATCCAGCTGCACTAATAAAATGCCAGCCTTGCTTTAGGAAGCAACCCAGTTAAGCACTACCACCACCTCAAAAAAAGAATCTTGTTTGTAGGATTTAAGGATTTAAATCATTGAGGGACTAAGCAGCCTGGTGGCCAGCTAGTGTGTGGAGCCAGACTTCCTTGATCCCAAACACAAATGCTTACTACATTTGCAAGTGCTTAGCAGGAGGGGCTGGGAACAGTTGGCAAAGAAGGGTTGGGGGTCTCAGGGAGTGCTGTACGTTTCAGATCTGCCAGTTAATCTTATTAAAGTCAGACAGTTCTCATCCCATGCAGCATCTGAAATCTTGCAGCTGTTTTCCCCAAAATGAAATAAACTGGCAGCTTGAATGGCCTCTGGAAGGTCTACAGTGGCTTAGCCAACTAAGACCAGCATGTGTTTTGCAGCCATGACCTGCATTTAACCTGCCAGCACTCCCCACTGCTGTGGTTGTAGGTGATGCTGCAGCCACCTCTGTAGCTACCACAGCAGCTGCTCTAAGTACCATAATCCATCATAGGTGATGTCAAACAGTCGAAATGTTCATTTTCATGCTTAAAACCTGCTGAGTGGTTCCTGGTGCTTCATCAGCATCAGGCTCTAGTACTGGGGGTGGTCTCAGGCAGGAGAGCACCCACTGCCCAGCCAGAGGAGTGGGCAATGGGGAGCTCTGGTGATGCGTTCCTCTCCCCTGTATGCAGGACAGTGAAAATAAAGAGACATCACGGCATTTGTTTGCTTTGTGTGTCTAGGGTGGCTCTATTTTTACATTTGCTTCTATCACTGGAAAATCTCCCTTGCTATTCAGCTGTTAGTGGATAGCATCTCTTTTTTCCAGGCTCTCTAATAGCTCTCTGTGTTTTGCAGTGATTAAAATCCTACTGTTTAATGAGTCTAGCTGTAAAATGAAATTGATTGAAAAAAAAAAAAAAAAAAAAAACACAACAACCCTGTTGTGATTGCCTTCTTGAGTGCTGTGTTAATCATTTTTTTTATTCTTCTCACTACTGTAAGCATTACTTAAAACAGGAAATCATAAATACTGGTGTAGAAATTCATATGTCCCAGTGCACCTGTATTCCAGCCATCAGCAGAAAGCTCTGATACCACAGAATAACGTTTATTGGCCTGTTTCACCCACTGGATGCAGGTGGAATGGCTTTTTCTTGCCTGCAGGAAGATTGCATGAGCTGGCACAACTTGAGCCAGAAAGCCAAGCCCTGTAGCATATAAACAGTGTGAAACTGAGCTCCTGTAATGTCTTTAATATGCTTCACTCCTGTTTTTACAGTTCCAGATGCTGCTCCTTCCGGCGTCTCAGTGGATATTGTCAACAGCACACTGGTCAAAGTCTTCTGGTTTGGAATACCAAGGGACAGAGTTCGTGGACATTTAAGAGGCTATAAGGTTACAAACATCTCTTTAATTGCATGCAGTTTAACAAACTATTAAATAAACCCTCTGTTGATGATAGATCGCAATCTCTCATTTCTGGGAAGATGAGAGAAATCAGTGTGGTGTTCAGCAAAATCACAGGTGATTTGTTATAGAAATGCCAATCTCAATGCAGGTCAGCTGGTGGAAAACAAAAAGCATGCTGGATGGAAAAAGGCATCACCCAGAGAAACACTTCCTGACATTTGTAGGAGACAGAAACTACGGGATGATTCCTGGTCTGGAGCCCTTCAGTGAATTCCGCTTGACTGTTCTGGCTTACAACTCCAAGGGCGATGGACCAGAAAGCCCTCCTGTGGTGTTTGAAACTCCAGAAGGAGGTAAGAAAAAGTGGGGTGGAGAGAAATAAATTGAAATTGTCCATGTAACAAGGCAACTTGATTTCATAAATAAAAGTGGTTGTAAAACACCCAGTATTTATAGACCTGTAGGTGGGGAATTATAGGTATTGAGCTAAACTATGTCCTTGGTTAACAAATATATATGGAAACGGACCTGTACATTGTTCTCTGTATGCTAATCCCTCTATCTTCAGTCCCTGAACAGCCCCGTTTTCTGAAGATCCTGAACTTCGACAAGGACTCTGTCACTCTGTCGTGGGGATTTCCCAAGAAAGCCAATGGCCACATTACCGGCTACATTTTGCAATATCAGATAAGTAAGTGCTTGTTTTACTTTGATTTTAGAATTCAAGCAGTTTTGTTTCTTTTTTTTTTTCTTTTTTTTCTTTTTTTTTTTTTTTTTTTTTTTTTTTTATAAATTGGTTTTGTATGTGCAGCATTTAAAACAGGCTGATGAGAAAAGCTGTATTTCCAGCATCCATGTACAAGCTACAGCAGCAGAGCAGTGTGTTTCAAGCTGCAATGTGCACACAGCCTGCTAGAGGGCAGGGCAAAGTCATTTTCCAAAGCAAAAAGCTTTACCTGCACGTTTCTGATACTAGTAAGCTTACAGTGCTGCCATGACCTAGTCCACATTTTATAGGGTAATTCAGTTATTACATATTTACAAATTATACTTAATACTGAGTCATGTTACTGTACTGAGAAGTGCCGGGGTACAGAAGACTTTCTTTCATAACTGTGAAGCACTAAGAGGGAAGCTGACTTTGAGCAGATAACCTCAGACAGGGTGCAGCATTGGTCCCAGGCTACCAGGACTGCAAAGTGTGCAGTTCGGGGGTATTTTGTAAGTTCTTTGAGGATTGCATAGGATTAGACCAAATGTTACCTACAGAAAAAGTGATGTACTTCTCACTCATCTCTGCTAATAACAGGACAGCCCCTGGGCCTTTGCGAGCAGGGCCTGGGGGCTGGACCTTCCCCTTGCTTTTGGTGACAGTGGGCAACAAGCAGAGCCATGTATTTGGGCAGTTTGGGAATAGCAGCCCCTGCTGCAGCTGCCAGCTGCACCGAGGCAGAACAGCCCACCCTTAACTTGTTGGCAAAAGTCTGCAGATGTTTGGAAGCAAAGCAAAAAGCCATTCATATATAATTAATGTTCTTGGAGACATAAGTCTTCCCTCCCACTCAGTGTCTGTGTATGTAGAATCAGAGAGCTTTTTACAAGCAGCAGGAGCTCAGCCAGCAGACAGGTGCCATTCCGGTGCAGGGGCATCCTCGACACTGAGTCCGTGCAGCCTTTAGCTGCTGGATCTGACCCTGCTTTCCCTTCTCTTCCAGTAAACGAGACGCATGAGATCGGGCCTCTGAGCGACGTCAGCGTGGCCAACCGCTCCACGCTCAGCTGGAGGCTGGCAGGCCTCAGCCCCAGCACCAAGTACAAGTTCTACGTCAAGGCCTGCACAGCCAAGGGCTGTGGAAAGCCGGTCACGGAAGAAGGACTTACAGTGGCTCAAGGGAGTAAGTTGTTGGGCAATATGTTTTTATGTGGAGAGGTTTTAGCAATAATGGAAAAATCGATTGAGAATATTCCAGGATTGACATTTCCTTTGTAATTAGAGGAAATAAATTTGTTTTCCTTTCCATGAGAACAATCAATTAACTTCTTAATGTAGCCTTGCAGCTCTTCAGAAAAGCAGAGCTTATCTGTTCCATTTTGCAAGAAATGCAGTGCTGTGTTTCTGTCCCTCCTCTATACGTGGCACTAGAATCAGCACATTGCATTTAGTGGTGAACAGAAAATTGAAGATCTATATAATCTGTCCTCAGCAATATTGCAAAAACAAATTCTGCCCTGGTGTGAAGATGTGAGACTTCTGACAGCACTCGGGACAGTTATGTGACACGGAAAATCTGTATGAGCATAGATGTGACTGTGGAGCATTTGTTCCAGTTTTTATTATCATTGTTTTATCAGAGAATGGAAGTGAGCACCTTATACCCTATCCTAAAACACTGACAATCGGTGACTTACAGGAAAATCACAAGCACTATATTATATATAACTCATCCTCCTCATTCAGCTGAAGTGAAATAATATCTGCTGTGCTCAGCAAGTCTGAAAACTCTACCAAGGAGCAAGTGCTTGCTATTAATCAGAAACCATGGCTGTGCACTTACACAGAGAACGAGAACATGATAAGCAAAAGAGCCCTGGCTTCATTGTTTTTAGCGATGATAACAGTCTGGAGCAATGTTGATACAAACCAGAAAAACGATCCTTGTTGCACAATATCCTATTGGGCTTCCAAGTTGCAAAATCTCCTCGTTGACTGGAACTGTGGCAAAGAAACATGGACAAAGTACTTTCAACCCCTCAGGTCCCAGATCAGGATCCAATCATTAAATACCTTCTTCTTTCTCAAGTAGCGGAACAAAGATTCTTTTCTATTCTACTTTTTTTTTTTTTTTTTCCCCTCCATTTTTGGCTGAATTTAGGCTACCCTGAGCATTTCTCTGCCCCATGTCCAGTACATCTCTCTGAACACGTGCAGTGTCCCCGCCACCCTCAGCTGCTGGAGCCAGTGGCACAGCAGGGCTCTCCCCTGTCTCACAGAGGCACTTCCTCCCAGCTGCAGTGATTTCCCCTTCCACCTGCAGCCTCAGAGATTTAATTCCCTGCAAATTGCCCTGCCCAGGCTGGAGCGTATCGCACAGGTCAGATTCAGGGTTTCCCTACTTGTTTCTATGCAGCTTGCTTGGAAAATCATCCAAGGGAATATCCAAGTCCCAGATTACATCGCTGTATTTCTCTCTAGCTCTTAGACTTTGACCTTAAAAACTGCTGTTTTGGTGTTACCTCCCCCTTGCCCTTACTGCTGAAGGTTTTCTACTCATGCCCTCCCTCTCACAGAGGCTGTGCTTGGCAGGCTGCTGTTGTGATACCATTCACTTTGGGAGCTACATGTCAGCTCCTTCCCCAGTGTCCCAGAGCCTCCAGGTGCACGGTAGTATACAGGTACTTGCAGGAATTAGAAATTAGCATGGGTTCACATTCTTCAGTAAGGAAAGTAAAAGGTCCTTTTTTGAAGCTAAAAATACACAATTTCACTTTCTTGGGTACATTTTCTGGCCTTCATTGGCAGGCGGAACAATGTGTTTTGGCCAGTTGAAAGTATATAATTTCTTTAAATAACCTTGTCAGGTTTTCTGATAAGCATCCCTGTATGACATGTTTAAAATGATGATAATATAGCTGTTCATTTTGCTCTCATTTTCTTCTTTCCTAAGGCTTTGTTTCAGCAGTGGTGACAACTGATTCTTGTGAAATAGAGAGCAGAGTAGTACAGTTAGCGAGAGCTGCTGCAGCCCAGTTCTGTGAAGAACAAATGCCCAAATTTGCTGGTTCTCAAGCCACCCTGAGTTAGGACATTGCATCTGTCACTGAAATGCTGTTAGAGTTTTGTGTCATTATTTACGTGCTAAATTGTTTGGACATTTTTCAACTAAACATGATAGGCTGAAAAAAATCACACTTTTCAGTGACCTTCTTGTTTTTCTTAAGCTGTGATATGGGAAGCAAGGTGCTTGCTCAAAATTAAACCAATCCCTCTGTGAAAAAAATGGAGTGATTTCAAAAGTCAAAGTTTATCACTTAAAATAACCCCCATAAATGACAGCTACAAAATGTGGTGCCCTCTGAAATGAAACTCCGTGACAGTGGACTCCAATTTTCTTTGGGTTTTGATTCAGTGATTCCATATCCAGTGCATCCCACTTTTAGTAATAAAACCATAAAACTCTCATTGTTCATTTTAATCTCTGAATAGCTTCTGCTTCTGCCATGCAGCCTGTGTCAGAGGTACTGCAGAATTTCACAGTGCGTTCAGCCAGGGAAGTGGAGGTGTTGAGGTAGAAGCAATGCATTCATGTTTTATTACTGATATACTTGATCTGCAACACTTCTATTACTTTCCTTTATTTACAATTATACCTGTTTGCATAGTCTAGAACCTGAGAGACGAGTTTTATCCCAATTAAATAACTATAACTCCCTGTGCAGATAAATGGGTAAATCCTGCTCTCTACCTACAACTGCATCATCTCCTGTGAATGAACCATTCAGATTCCCTTTGTTTTTTGTCAGGAGTTGCATTTTCCTTGAGTTAGCAGCACTTTACCAAAAGGGTAATGAGCGGTTGTGACAGGGAAAGAAAACCTCCGCCTCATACCTTCGTTCCCTGGGGAGCAGTGCCTGCAGCCTGCACGTGTCCAGCCATGGAGGCAGAGCCCTCTGCACTGCAGAATGTGCGATTTCCCTGTAATTATTTTACTAGGGAAAACCACACTTTAATACTATTACACCTCTATCCTCTGAAATTAGTGAAACATAGAAGTAGGCCATAGAAATGCTTTTGTTTATAGCATCCTTGTTGCATGACAGACGCAGTTGCATTGGGAGCTAATGCAAAGTCCCTCAACTAAAAGACCAATTTCCTAGGACATATCTTCAACATATGCAAAATTATTCAAACGTAAAATGCTGCTGTACAATGGAAGGTCTTCATCTATTTTTGATAAAATACTGTGGTCAATCATGAAGAACCTGGGAAAAGGGATATTTGCATTATATGCAAAATAAATAATGGTTTATTTTTTAAGGATTTGTCTTTGTTTCATTTCACAGAAGAAGGTATGCTGTCTTTAGAAAATGTTCTATCTCTAGTATTTTATTTCCAAACAGTATCTCCTAAATGACCTACAAACTAATTAATTTTCCCCTTGAAAATGTTGATTTCCCAATGATCATTAGCCCTCAGAAGCATAACACAAAGTAATGTTTTCACATAAGTGGAAAAAAAACATTTAGTATGACAGTCCTTCTTTAACACAGAGCTCCTTTTTATGCAGAGGTACCAGTGTTTCTGGAGGATTACTAAATACATATTACATGTTGACAATGATTGCTGTGTGTCTAAAAATTCAAGCTTTAATGAAAATTTCATCCAGAGGAAGCTGCACAGCTGTAGGTCTGTTTATTCACAGAAGCCAGAGAATAGAATTTCACCAGTTTCATTATATTTCAATAGCAATTGGCACCTACCTCCCACAGCCTTTTCGAAAATCTTAGCTGGAGAGTACTGACCTTCAGGACACATCATAAGACGAGGAAAGTAACCATTTGCAACAAGACATATAGTTTTAGTTCTCTTTCGCCACAGGCACAGTGAAAAAGGAAAAATACAACTCCCATAGCCATATGTAACAACTAGTATTATTACCAGCAAAGTCCCAAATCCTAGGAGAAAGTACACCCTGTTTGGTCATAGTGAAGAGGACTTGATGAACTTGGTGACAAGTTGCCTTTTCGATCATTTATGCCACTCTGCTCTGCTGCCTCTTCTGCAGCTGGGGGACTTGCAGCACAGAGAAGGAGTATGTGATATAGAACTGTTTCAAAACCCTCTGTCACTTTGAGCTAGAAAAATAGGCCTATTAAATATAATGTGCTAGATATATCAGCCTTTGGGTAATTTAGGCAAATTTGCAGTTAACCGTATGTCGTGGCTGTGTACTTTGTTTTGCTTTTCCTCCCCTACCAGCCTTCCCCAGGGCATCCAACACAAAGGAGAAGCAGCAAGACATGAAAGAAGCTATAACCTTTCTTTTTGCCTGAGCTCAGATTTCCCCTACAAACAGTTGATTGCCAGCTCAGTAGCCTCACTTACAAACCTTCGATAAACTTTACACACAGCAGGTTTGCTAATCTCTATAACTTAAAATATTCCCAATTTAGTGTGAATTGCTTCCTGCACTAAAAAAGCCAAGAAGATGAAGGATACATGTGCTGCATATTTATAGACTTTTAACAGCCAGGCGGTAGGGGAAAACTAAGTTCAAATTCCCATTTATTGCAGCAGTTGTATTCAGAAAGGCGCAGTTATAAATTAGGATGTTACCCACAATTAGTATTGAGCTGTTAGACTGCCAGCTTTTTTATATAAGTGTGTTTTATAACAGCTGTGCTAACTTTTGGAGAAGCAGCATTCTTGTAAGTCTTTGGGGGCAGTTTATATTGTTTTTCCCTTTATGCCATAAGCTTCTATAAAAAGTGTGTTCTGTTGTTCTCATAAATCTCAGAGCCCTCTAGGAATATTGTAAAATTGCAGTTCAGTGTTTAATGTTCATGAGAGTCCCATGGTATGGCTGATAAATAGTGGGGGAGAATGAGAAGTGCTGGTGATATGCCTTTATTACTAATGCTTCCTCTCCCATTATTACAGATTACAAACCTAACCCAACTGCTTTCAATTTTCTGAAGCTAATTTCTGCAGCTCGCTGACCTTTCTGTACGTTGAGCTTTTCCTCATCTGTATATCTTTGCTTTTATTTTTCAGGATGCTACATTGCTTTTTCAATTCCAAGCACCACGCTTGCCCCAGTTAGCAATGCTTTCTCCTCTTTAGGTGCCAGATTGCTTGTCTGACACAGACCAGAAAGAAATCGTGTGGAAAGAAACCTCATAATCACCTGTCACTGGACACCCATACTAAGTTTTACATATTCCCTACCCCAAAAAATATTGCTTAGTGTTCTGGGACAAGAGATGTTAAACAGCCTGGAGAGCCAATGGTAAATCCCTGGCCTGGGTTCAACGGGAGCTCAGACCCCATTTGGGCATATCCCAGCCCTTGCTGCTCGAGGTGCCAGGACAGCAGCTGGAGCAGCTAGGCAGTAACCTGGCAAAGGAGTGGCTGTATTCCCTCTTTCTGCTTCTGTAGATAACTGAGCATTATCAGAGAAGTGGCTGGCACCAGCTGGAAATAAATAGGGGGGATATATAGACAGGTCTAACGAAAGGCCCCTGACCCGTAGCTGTGGTATGCCATTGCGCTCAGGGTGGAACATTTTGCTTCCTAGGAATTCAGTGAGCCCAAGGAGACTTATGCTGTTTGCAAACTGAAATGTGTGATCATCATCTCTGCTTGGCATGCGTACATGTTACATGGTGTTCGATGCACAGTGGGTTTAAAGTTCATATTAGTTCTTGTTACTTTATGGATACTGTTTTGATTAAATGTATTTTTGTGATGTCTTGATTTTTAGATCATGATTAAACTTTACCTGTGGTATCCTGTTGCTTAATTTGCAACTTGATTAAAAATTATACCTCAGTTTCACATAGTTCACTTAGCAAAAACTACTGACAGAGGGCTTAATCTATGCTAATGCTCTGTGCTCCACTGTCAGCGGTATTTTAGCTGTGTGTGTTCCCTCTGGGTCCCAGTGGTCTCCCAGTTTAACTGCTTATTGCAATACCTATATACTTGCCTTGGAAAACTTCTCTTGAACTGCTTCTTTCATTGTGCTTGCATTGGTCTTAATCTTTATTTTTTTTCTCTAGCTATCAACTAAGCCCTAATCTCTCAAAGCTCCTTGCTTTGCTTGTTTACTAGTTTAAGTATTAATGAGCATTGTTTTACTGTCAGTGCTAATTGGTCAAGTAGTTTTCAAATTGTACTATGGCTCAATCCTTAATTGAGAAGATTTCAAAAGGATGGCCAGATAAATCAGGTAAATCAGGCAAATTAGGCAACTCAGTGCATTTATAGAGCTGTACTTACCAGTGCTAGCTTCCAAAGTTTCCTAACATTGAGGGTGAGCACACCCATGTATTGTTGTCCCAGGTTAACTGCTGGGATCCCCATGTGAACACGCAGGCCTGAGTGGACTCCTTGTGGTGGTCATGCCACGGGTGCTAGCGCTCTAAGAAGTCCTTTTTCTGTTACGCACAGGTGCTGTTTTTGAAATGCAGAGTTAATACCCTGCAATCTTCGTGCAGACAGAAGGTACAGCAGGCCTTTTGCAAGCAGAAAGGCTCGGAAGTGAGGCGTACCGGAATTTCGCCTCTGCCTCATAATCAAATATTGAACTCATGAAGAGCATTTAGAAGCCTAAATATCAATTTGAAAGGAAGCTTCCGCTGTATCTAAACAGTGCTTTCCATGGGCACTGTGGCCTTTTAAAAGGACATGGAAAATCACTGTCAGGGGAGAAATTAGTACAAATCCCAATGTTAATTTTTTCCGTGAGACGTATAAGAATCCATTTCCAGATAACAAGCTGTCTGCGCTTCCCTGCTGAGTTCAGTTCAATGGGGGAAGCATCAAGCCCCAGATTATCTATACAAAGCAAGCCCATTTTCAACTTGTAATTTTTTAAGCACGCATTAGTTAAAGCAGATCCATAATCCCCCATCAATATTAACTTTCATCCTGGGAAATGTACAAAGCCCTTCATAAACATCAGGATTATTTCCGTCTGCTGTTTGTTTTATCTGACGGAATATTAAAAATCAAATAGGGGGAATGTTTTTTAGTTTACTGTCTGCTTTTGAAAATCAGATTGTCTGATGACAAACGTTAAAAATCCTCATGTGTCATATTTGTGTGTTATTTACGTTATTTGTAACTGCGTTTTGCAGGACTTTTGTTCAACGAATTCAATTAATCGCTATGACTTGAATGTGTACATTCCATAGGTAAAGGGATTGGCAAGATTTCAGAAGCCGTAAACCCCACCCAAAAGTTTCACCCCATTGAGGCACTTGAGCCTGGAACTGAATATACAGTTCGTCTAGTGACTAAGAACTGGGTTGATAACAATAGCATTTTTGAAGATGTAATTGAGACAAGGGGGAGAGGTGAGAAATGAAACCCTTCAAGGTGATGAAGATTGATTGTGAATGTCAGTAAATGTTGGTGTTACGCATGACGTTGTGCAGTGAAAGTGTACCAAAGGCATTACTGCGTCATTTTGTTCTGCGATTTTTAAGTTGGCTCCTGTAGCTGAGTCCCGTGGGAGCATAAATGAGCCTTGTGCTTTAATTAATGCACAAGAACCTGGAACAATTACAAATCCTTACAAAACAGCTTTACCTCCTGTGTGATTTTGAAAGGGTAGTGCTGTGATATAATCCATGTTAAATGTGCCAGTCCAGTGCTTTGCATGCATCAGGTGCACTTTTAACTCTGCTTCGATCACAAAACTGCTTTTGCATGTGAGGCTTAACAATCCTCCCTTCAGCTTTCCTGTTTGGCATTAATCCTTTGAGTCAAACACTTTCTCAGAATTACCTTTCCAAAAGGTCTATATTGTGCTCTGTAGACAGCACATTCACCTTAAGTCTAAAAACGTCACGCTGTGGACATATTTCTGTCTTGTATTTCTTTAAGTTGAACATGATAAGTAGCGATAGTCTGAAAATGTTATGTATTCATTTTATGGCAGGGTGATGCCATTTTCCTCTGATTAATTTTTTTTTTTTTTGGTTTGTTTTTTTAACTCCCCTCCTGTTCCACAAAGCCTATGCTGGCATTTACGATGGGATTTCCACCCAGGGGTGGTTTATTGGACTGATGTGCGCCATTGCCTTGCTCACCCTGCTGCTGCTAACTGTTTGCTTTGTCAGAAGAAATAAAGGAGGAAAATATTCAGGTAAATGGATTTATTGTCCTTCTGCTATCTTCGCATGTTAATAACAAGCATTCTTCAGACTTTCATCTCTGGAGGCTGCAGAGCCGCAAGCAAAAACATCCAATTAGGATTTGTAGCTTTTGATAAATATCTGCAGAACGGATTCTAATGAATATAAGTGAAACAGTGCAGTGTGCAGGTCAGAGATCTGGCTCAGGCCCGGGTTCTGCTTGTTGAATCTTTCAGTGCTTAATGCGCCCGTGGAGTCAGCGTCCTTCAGCAGCTGCTGGGAGACGTGCCCACTCCCTGCCTGACAAATGCTGCTTAACAACTGGCATAGCTTGCATGTGTAGCCAAACTGCTGAACAACAATTTTGCTAAACGTAATTCTTTAATTTTCAAAGCGATAAGTGCAAACGCTTGCCAGCATTTTACCAGTTCAGCGCTGGCACCAAGCTGTTGCTCGAAGCATGCTTCCTGGGTACAGTCGGACGCATGGGGCTGGCTGTGGCCCTCCGGGTTCGGTAATGGCAGGTGGTTTTCCCATCGTGCCTGCAAAATGAAAATCAGCGATGGAACGTGGCATACAGATCTGTGCTTTATTTTATTTGTACAGTGAAAGAAAAAGAAGATTTGCATCCAGATCCTGAAGCTCAATCAATAAAAGATGAAATCTTTGGGGAATATAGGTAAATAGGACCTGCGTTAACAAGCGTTTGTGTTTGTTGGGCTTTTGTTTGTTTCTGGATGTCATCATTGTTTGGACATTTTATAGCATGCAAGTAACACTGTTTCTCATTTTCAAAGCAAACCTGACAGGAGCGGATCATAGTAGGGATATACAGGTATATCCAGTGTACTGAAATCCATCCAGGTTGGGATATAAGTAAATGTTGATGCATCAGTGGTTATTTTTCACTTTTTTTTTTTTCTTTTTTCTTTTTTTAACATTGTATGAATAATGTAAATATATTTGATAATTTGGGGTCCTGCTCTGATGTCCACTGAAGTCAACAGAAAGAATTCTTTGTCTTGAGTGGGCTTCTGAAAGCCAGTCAGGCCCTCATCATGTAAAATGGGTAATTTTCCTTTTGTGGAATAAAAGAAAGAAAAGCTTGAAATATGATAAAGTGATGGCAACAACAGCAACAACACCAACAACAAACGAAAAATACCATCTCACTGCAGACATTCTGTAGGAGAACTGAAATAATCACTTTCGCTGCTTCAAAATAACTAAAGCTTACAATATTATTATTTAACCATGGTATGAAGAAAAATACATCATTGTAAGAGCCATGCTGAACAACTGGTGTAGCTGGCCTTAAAGATATAAAATTCCTGATGAAATCCCACTTATATATACTACATTATTTGTACTGGAATATTTTTTTTCTGCATAATTTCATCTTTATTTAATTTTTAATGCTTTCTAATGGGACAAATATTTAGAAAGGTAAGAAAGTCCTGAGGTTAATAACTTTGACCTTCCCCTTTTCCCCCCAAGCTTGAAACTTGTCTTTTTATAAATAGAAATTCCATGTACAGAAAAGTAGCAAATATTTTTACTGTATTGATTGTACATGTAATTGATTATATACTGAAAAGGTAAGGTTCAGGTATGTCTCTCTGTCCTTCCTCGCATAAGATTACCAAAGCTTTCACAGAGTCTGCATTAGCAAGGACCATAGTTTAGTAATGATGTACCTAGTTCAGAGTCCTAATTTTTGTTTTTAATAACCTTGTAATCTACATTTCCCCTCACTTTTGTGTATGATTACTTTTGACAGTTGAGAGTATATTTAGAATATTTACATATATATTTAGGCTATTTTATATATATATATTTAGGCTATATATTTTTTTATATATATATATAGGCTATATTTAGAATATGGATGCATCTACATCTAGATTCTTCCCCTTCCCTTCAGCCCTGCAGAGATGCAGAGGCAGCGGAGCACTGCAGCCGTGGGTGTGAGCAGCCTGCAGGGTGCTGCAGTGGTGGCTGCAGCCAGCTTTAGTTCACACTGGAAGCAGTTGCAGCCAAAGCTGCTGGAGGCTCCTTGTCACTCGTAAGACTTCTATCTACAGCTGCAATAAGCTTCAGTGACATTTTTTATTGAGCAAGCCAAGGCATTGCAAAATCTGGGTCCACAGGATGTTAAAAATAGCCTTTTGTGGAAGTGTCTTCTCAATTCTTTAGAAAAAAGTAGATTGACCAAATGTCATGTTCAGTCAGGAGAAGTTAGGCTGCTTTGGTTATTCTGCATTGCCACTAGCATAAATAGATAGTGGAATTTCCCCTTTTTTCTTAATTTTGGTGGTGGGTGTGTCCACTTCCCAAACATTGCCATTGAACAACTACGGGATATGAGCAGATTAATATGTTATTAATTCTGTTAATGAGAAAATCGAAGGTGTGGGAAATTTGTGCATACAATAGGTCAGTGTAGATGAACAGTTTGAGATGCACTGGACCAAACAGGACTCAGGTTGTTCCCAGTGGACAGCCCACACAGAAATGTTTCCTTCACTCTTCCCCCCTGCTGTTTTCTTTCGCACTAAAGGAGTGGTTTCCATGCATGCAATCAAAAGCTAGATTTTGGAAAGGCATTTCTTTGTTTTGTAGTGACAGCGATGAAAAGCCGCTGAAAGGCAGCCTCCGGTCCATTAACGGGGACATTAAAGCCACCGAAAGTGCTGATAGTCTGGTAGATTATGGAGAAGGGGAGCACGGGATGTTCAATGAAGATGGTTCATTTATTGGAGCTTATTCTGGATCTAAGGAAAAAGGATCAGTCGAAAGCACGGGGAGCTCTACAGCAACTTTTCCTCTCCACGCGTAAAGTACTAGTGAGAAGATTCGTGTTTAATTGTGATATTTATATTGATTAGTGCTCCACAGTTACCACAAGTGTTTGGAAGCAGGTTGCCAACTGAGCAGGTCGGGAGCCTGACACCAGGTAATGGGAAAAAAGTCACTGCCACTGATTTTTGAGACTTTTTCATCCTAATTTTTAGGTATTTTCTTCTAACTGAAACAAAACAAAGCATTCTTTACTCTACAAAATGTGTCACTCGGTCTTACCAAAACAGTTTTCTCAGTGTTACATATGTATAGTTAACTGCTATGCCATGTTTCTTACGTTTGGAATATGTTTCTCTGTATATTCTTTCTTCCTTCTATGGCTGTTGTCACTGTGTACATACATTTATACATACTATTCCCTCGTGTATCATGACCTCAGTATTACAGAGGTCAAAATACAGCAAGGAAAGTGAGCAAAACTGCAGGGTACTCTGCAAAGTGGCACAATGCATCCTACTGAGAAAAACGCTATTTTAAAGTACCAGAGAAATATATTCTATATATTGTATAATTTTTTCATGAAGGCATAACCTCCTTTACTTATGATACTCTAAAGTTGTTTTAGTGGCTACAGCTGACTGTAACTATCAATACTTTGAGATGCAACTTTATCCGCAGAAAAACAAAGCTCTGGCCTTGTAGATAATCTTCTGTCCAGTAGCTGGCACTATTTCCTTAAGTAAGTTAAGCTGCAGTAACTTTCCTGTGGCAAGGCAAAACAGGGTTCCCATCCACCACCATTAGAAAGAATTTTAATTTGTTTTCCCGAGCCTCTGCAAGCTGCATTTCTGAGCAAAGCGCTTTTTGCCCCTCCCATATCTGTATATTTGTGTGCTAGCATACATTTCATGGAGACGTTGTACAGATGATATTAATAGTGACACAAGTGAAAATCAGCCTTGTTTTATTTTGAAATGAGACATGTTGCTAGCATGGGTCTGTATAGCTGTGTAGAAATAGAATTGCTTCTCAGTATGACTTTCAACCAACAAAACTAGTTTTCAGCGGAGTTGTGTGTATACCAGTCATATAAGTCTTATTCTTTGTAGGATCCCGTAAAATAGATCTACCTGACTTTCAAGAGATCATTTATTTTCAAGCTGTTCATTGTTAAATAAACAAAAGCAAAGAGAAAATAAGACAGTACAATTTCTTTTCTATTTTGTTTACTGAATGCTGGTTTAAATCTGGTTCTGTTCTTTGCCAGTCCTTTCCACTACTAACTCAGCCAAGCTGCACAGCACGTTTTTTGGTCTTTTTGTATTGGAATCTCCTGATTTTCTTCAAAAACATTTGTATTTTGAAATACGCTAATTTGAGTAGAGTGTTAAAATTATCTTATTTCTTTTTGAACTTACAATTTACTATCACTTCAGTTAAAGTATTTTTTAAATAGTTTCTCAAGGAGGTCCTAAAAGCCATTTCATGTCATGGTATAATTAGGCAAATATCCCGGATGACTCCTTCATGGTCTCCATTACTTCAGTGGAAGAAAGAGAGGAAGCAAGAATTACTCAAATGATTACAGGTTTACGGGTGAGCCCTACAATAAAGCTCTGTTAGTTGTGCATAGCAATGCGCTTTGTTAGCAATGGAAAGGCCAGGGGCCACAGGCAGCTAGTTGTGCGTGATTTCTGAACATAGTAAAGGGTCTTCAGTGCTTGATGCTCCAGAATATCGGAACCCAAGGAAACAAACCCCAGGCTCTGATGCCAAGTGTATGAGCATGGCAGGGTGAGCAAGCTCTGTCAAAAACCACCCCACTCCATGTCCCTGACCGATGTGATGTGAAGGACTTGACCTAGCCATTCATTTTTTATTATATATGAAGTTTTATATTTTGTGCTTCACTCAATCCAAATGCTGAGAAAATCCAAAGTCATCTTCATTAAAAAAAAATCATCAATTAAAATGAAGGAAGGGTATAATTGGAGAAATGTGGAAATTGGCATCTCGTCAACAGAGCCATTTCCCAGCAGGACCTTTATCTGCTGTAGTCTGAAACAGATGAACTCTAAGAGCTGATGAGGCTTGTTGCAAGCTTCTGCTGGTTTTACTGTATTTCCTTTAGGAGTCACCTGCAGTAGCTCAGGCTACTGCAAGGCTGACTGCAGACAACTGCTGTTTTGTTATCTCAGCCGTTTTCATTGAATGCTTTGCATTTATTAAGCATTAGAGTCCCCTAGTCTCCTATCTCCCACCACTGGGAACCTCCAGTGTTGGAAGCGGGGCCACTTGCAGCTTTCTCTAGCCCTTGGAGAAACAGTTCCTGGGACACCAGCCTGCCCATACCAAAGCTCCAGCCCTATCTCAGATTGCCCCTCACCTTCCCTAGCATCTCCCCAGCTGCACAAGCTTGCAAAACCCCTGGGCGTTGTTCCTGGAGGGGCACAGAGAGAGTCATTAGTCAAGGATGCTCGAGGGACATTTGAGGAAGAAAGTTAGGGCAGGCTCCCTACGAGACTTCCCAGATTTCCTTGTGCAGAGCTTGGGAAGGGCTGAAGCAGGCAGAGCGTTCCCAGCCATGGGGTCCTCGCCCAGAGCAGCACAGTGTGAGGCTGGATGCGGCCCATCAGCAGCCACAGCTCTGTGTTTGCTTGTGCCTGGGGCCGATGCAATCAGCCAGGTTCATTGTCCCAGAAAGCACCTCTGTTAAACAGACACAACTTTCAAGTCATATTAGTTCGTGAGTGTCAAATTATCGAAGGATGAATAAATCCCCTGCGCTATCACTTGCTCTGTTGCTGCTAAGCTATGTTTATGGCATTTCTGTGATGTGCTACTCATCTGTGCTGGTGTGAGTGCTTTTTCTATTAAAATTTTAATTCCAATCCTTAAATCTTAATGCTAGTGTTTCATTATGCCTCAGGGCCTAAAAATCATGGAGTGACAAAAAGATGTGCAATGGAATTTGTACAGTGTGTGCTGACTTTTGAGGAATATGCCCAATGAATATTAAACAAATGGCTGAAGCTCCCAGGGAGTCTTACTCTTATGAGCATTTTTCTCTTTTCCAATCTTTTTTTTTTTTTTTCTTGTCCATTGTGGTTTTATTTTGTATTGTAAGGGCACTACTCATACAGCGTGTCCTGGAAAGTGCAAGACACTAATGGATTTTTAGAGATTTGTTTTCTGAAGTAAACTGCAAGAACGAGCTTACACTTTCCCGAGCAGATATTTGTGATTGCCAGGACATGGTCTGAATTTTTATCTGGGGCATACTGTGACAGGTGAGGGGAAGTGTGGCCAAGTCATAGTATCTTAGAACCATTAAGGCTGGAAAAGACTTCTAGGATCATCTAGTCCAACCATCAACCTAAAACGCGTCACCAGCTGCATGGCTGGTCTGAAATAGTCCATTAAGCACAGAGCATTTTTGCTCTGGCCAGGGTTATTTATTGAAAGCGGATCAATGTGTCAGGGATGGCCAGCACGTGAGCCTGCAGATCCTGTTGGACAGGGAATTAGGGTTCCTGGGTTCCATGGCTGTTCACCTGGTTACAGCTGGCTCTGCTCTGCCATCCTCTTTTGCTGCCAGTACCAATGTAAGAGGGGAAGTGACACTTTCAGGTTTGGTATCTGTACCAGCCTGGGGGGCAGGTTTATCCAGCGAGGAGGAGCTGTTCCTCTGGCCCCAGAAATCCACAGTTGTGGATTTAAGCAGCCTCCTTTGGAGCAAGAGAGGTATGAGTGTTTCTCAAAAAGTTGTGAGGGTTTGACTGTGCATAAGATAAAGCAAATAAAATCAGTTCCTCCTATCTAATGGGGAACACACACCCCCTTGAAAAACAAACAAGTAAAAAAATCAGTCCTGTGTGTAAGCGCCTATTCTAGTGAAATATCTGTGTTCACAGAGCAGCGATGCGTCATTGGTTTGGTGTGGACTGTAGTTTCAGCCCTAAGTTTTTATTCAGTATATATATTATTAAAAATTGGCAGAATCTGGGGACCTGGTCTCCGTAAGTCCTCTTTCTGTGCCACACTTCAGCAGAGGGTTGCGTGCAGAGCCGGATCCTAAGAGCAGGACTAGAAACCAGATCCAAAAACGGCTTTCTGCTCTGGATTAAAAGGTCTGTGTGTATAATAAATACAAAAACTTTTCTGTTATGGCAGTTTAAAATGGATTTAAATAGCACATCATTTAATGATTTATGAGTTTTGTTCTGTTGTGGCCTTATTATACAAATTTTAATGAGTAGCTCTTTTTTCTGATTACTACTTCCATTGACTTAATGGGTCAGATTCAATGCATGAGAGGTTTTAATAAAACTTTTCAGGCCAATATTCTTTTTGGGATGAAAAAAAATACTAGCACAATCTTTCTGTACAAAGGATTTTATTTTATTTTACAGCAATTCCACATTTTGTTTTGTAAACTAAAGTTAGAGTAACATTCACTGATCCTTTCCTTCTGAAAGGAAATCTCATCGTAAATTTTATAGTCATTATTTTCCAGGAGAGCGATAAGTCTGAATTTGTTTAAGTACCTGAAAGAACAGGTATTAATATATATTATATATATATGTGGTTCTTCATGGCGAGAGTATTTCCTTCCTTTGACAATGGATCAGGCCCCCAGCTGCACCCTTTGAAATGTTCCCTGTTTCCGAATGAGGCGAGTAACGATGCTGGAGCACCGGTGTGTGTTTACATTGCAGCTCTGTATCTTTCATGTAAAAGTTTCAATCACATGATGAAGCAAGTGGGTTTTGTGATCTGTGCTGGTTTGTTCAGCTGCCATGCAGGAAACAGAACATGGGTTTGAGCCAAAGCATTCTGTCTGTTTGGTTTTTTATTATTATTACTTTAAACAAGATACTTTGTAATTTCATGAGAAAAGATCAAAGCTAATGTGGTGTCACTGTTACAATGTTCCTTTCTGAGCTAAATGTTAGTGTGCTTTTATTAAAGTTTAGAGAAATGTGTTGTACCGTAGAGGCTGTTTGTACCATGCATATGTGCACGTATGGTTTTAAAAGATATTTTCATTTCACATGAAATTCAACTTTGCTAATAAAAGTTTGACTTGATGTAATCTTCAGAAGCCTTAGCTGCCATCAGCAGGTTTGGTTTGTTTGGGGTTGGATGGCGTTGCTGTGCCGGGCGCCTGCTCCAGGCTTCATCCATAGCTCTGCAGCTCGTGGTGGGGTGGCTCCAGCTGGGGCTGGGGTACGCAGACAGACGGCAGGGGGAACCCGAACACGAGGGCCTCATTCTTTTCATGGCATGACATTTCCCTGGATCAAACTATCATTTCTATAACAGCAGCCCGTACATGTTATATATGTATTACGTGTTAAATACTCTGGTGTGCCACACACAGCCTCCCAAGCACACAGCGTTAGCCCAAGAGGCATGTGAAATACCCACAAGAATAACGTTATCCAATATCAATATACACGTAGCAGTGGAGTGGAAGGCAGCAGCACAACCAGGCCTGACCGGCGGTGGGAGCGCCCGATCCAGGTGCACGAGGTAGGATCCAGCTCAGAGGCTAGCTGGGCTGGCTGCTGCTCCTCTGCGTTAAGGGTCATTATCAAACAGGTAATAAAAATCCAGGCACCAAGAAACCTAGTAACGCTTGCTCATCTTATCCGCTGCTTTTGAGGAGTCCTTAAAAGTCATCAGACAAATCCGTGGCGGCTGATATTGCTACAAAAATCAATTTAAAAGAAAAAAAGGTCTTAAACAGAAATTTTAAAGATCTAGTCGATGCTAAGGAGTGAGACATGAATTGCTCACACAGAGCACTGCCTGGCTTCCAACCCTGGGGTGTTTTCTGTACTGTCATGAGAATGTTTCTCTCTGAGAGAGAAATGCTCTTGTGTTTTGGGTTTTTTCCTCATGTTTTTAGCTCTTCACTTTAGCAAGAAGGTTTCAGGACTTTTCTAACACTTTCTTCACCTACAAAACCTCCTGAATGTGTTCAATGTAGATGCAGGAACAAGCAGGGCCATGCCAACAAGCATTCACCTTTCAGGAAAGACGTTCCACATTTGCGTTACTATTATTCATATTCTGGAATAACGAGATTTACACTTTTCCCAATAACGTGATGGACAGAGGAGCCTCACAATCATGTGCTTCACTGGAGGGAGAACAAAGCAGCAGGGCCAGCACCGAGTGCCTGCACCCAGCCTGCAGATGTGCGAGGAGATAACACGGGAGCAGCTTCATTTGGTATTTTGCTTTTAATGCCACGTTGCCCTTACAGGCACTAATTTGAGGGCAGAGCACTATTGCTAATGGTCAAATCTTTTATTCTGTTCCTCAGTAGTCCAATAAAATGTCATTACTTTGGGACTTTTGCCACCTGTCAACAAGTTTGAAGTGCAGCGAAGCCCCTCAGCCACCACGGGGAAATGCCACCAGTGCCGCTCGTCCGCCCTGCTCACCACGTGTGTACGCTCTGCAGGTTTGTCATCGTGTTCAGCAAGGCCTGTGTGGTGCTTTTGATGTGCTCAAACCCAGTGCCATGGCTCAATGTTTCTGAAGTGTTTCAGTCTTTTTTTTAGTAAAGAGAAGAGGGGAGGAGAGCTGATCTGTGGGTTTTAAGATCGCACATAGGAACTGCTTGTATGTAGGGCTGTGGTTGTCTCTGACTTATATGAACTTCTGGAGACCCAGGACTCCAGATCTGTGAACAACAGGGAGGGCTCAGCTCTTCTGGCTTGCGATTGTTTCAGCATGGGAAAAAACACAGCCAGCCCCAGGGAAGAAATGTCATCAAGCTTGATCTGTGCTTTACTGAGAATTTTAGATTTTGGATTTAAAAAAACAAGCAAACAAGCAAAGAAAAAAAGCTAATCACCAAGGTTGTGGAGCCCTGCAGGCACAAACCTAAGGGTTCAAACAGGAGAGGTGAATGGAAGAGCAGCCCATGAATGCTTTAGACATGCAGAATGGTGGCTGTGGCTTCCAAAACTGAGAGTTTGTCTGAATGAGAAGACCGTGTTCTGACTCATCCTGGCAAATCTCATGAAAATATGAGTTTCTCAATCCTGCTGTTTATGAGTGTAAATTTGTCTGCATCCTTCCCTGCAAAATGTTCTGAACATTGAAATTTTCTCAAATCTGCAATTTTAAGTTTCCACTTAAGGAAAAGAAACTTTAAACTTAATTGACTCATTTCATCAGCCCGTTATCAGCGCCCATTTTATTTCCAGGTTTCTGTCAGTTTGACAAGACATAGCCGAGCCATTTCTTCTTATAATCATGATAATAACTGCTAAAAAGTGATGGATCTTCCTTCAGTTGAAAATACAGACTAATTCTTGCCATAATTATCAAGTCTTTAAATGGTAATTGCACACTGTTGCCATCTATCCGCTGTCAAATTTATTTCAGTAATTGACCTCCTAGTCCAGGAGTTAGAGACAGCCTTTGATTATTGGTTCAATTAGTCCTAAAGCAGCATGTCTCTTTCTAGATTTTTTTTTTTTAGGGGTGGGGTGGGTTGTGTGTGGTGATTTAGTTACCCAGACAGTTGGAGAAGCTGCTGAGAATGTCTCTAAGTATTTCTTACTGTCATCACTTCCTTGCTGTACTTGCTTAGTCTCATTTTAACCACTGTATACAGACATATTGAGGTTCTTGATGAGAAAATATTGACTGGTTTTGTGTT
The DNA here is from genome assembly GCA_013399715.1 of Alectura lathami. Lineage (NCBI taxonomy): Eukaryota > Metazoa > Chordata > Aves > Galliformes > Megapodiidae > Alectura > Alectura lathami. The sequence goes on along the minus strand of VXAV01007771.1, from coordinate 211,204 downwards.
TTTTTTTTTTTTTTTTTTTTTTTCAGTTTCACCATATTGTTGTGCTTTTCTTTGGCAGGGGAAAGAGCTTTACTGCAATAGCGTAGCCCATGGCTACGTTCTGGCAGAAGGCAGCACGTTGGCTGTCCCTTTACTCTGTGGCTGTGCTGCTGCATCCCAAATGCTCCCGAGTGGAGCTGTTCCCATCGGGCTGGGGCACTACTGAGTGCAAAGTTACATTTTGCAGCCTGCATCCTGCTAGGCTCGCACAGAGAGCAGTGCAGCACGGCTACCTGTCACACAGCCGCCTTCTGCAGACCAAGTCATCAAAGCCATTCTTGGCCTTTTAATTTCAGATGCTCACCATTTGATAAATTGTTTTCATAAGCGGAACCACTTGCTAAATATAAACAAATGTAGTCTAGAGCTTCATATTCTGCAGTGTTCACCTGGCATTTCTGCTCCCTGCTATTATCCCAAGTCCCTTCTGTTCTTTGCCACACGGAGCAGAAAAGCAAGTGTTGCTGTGGTTACACTGGGGAAATAGGCAGATGCTGCAACATGCATGATGGCTCTTCCAAGAAATGCTTCAAGATAATTACAAGCAGGAATTGTGCCAGGGATATTACTTGTTCCTGTGTCTCTTCAGATAATAACTTTTATAACCTCCCTGGCTGTGTCCTCTGGAAGGATTTGAGGACATGGTGATTGTAAGAAATCACCTGAGATGATTATTTCCCTGCCTTTTCTCCCTTCTGGACTGAAAGACAGCCTTCCCTGCGCCTCAATAACGTGCAAACGTGCATTGAATTCTCTTGGCGCCAGTTCTTGAGTTTTAACTGCATTTCAGCATCTCTTCTTTGTTCTTGAAACTTTTGCTGCTCGAAGATTTGAGACTAGACTTTAAAAAGCAGCTAAAGCACCCCTGCCCAGTTCTTAAACTCTTGTTTAGCTGCAAGTGCGTGTCATCCACTGGTATGTAGGTGCAGATGTATTTTAGTATTTAACTTTACTGTGTCCCTGTATTTTCTTTCCTGCATGTGTGCAACCCAAAGCTCTCAGTCCTATCTGTGCACCTCCTGCACGAGCAAGGGAAATATTTCCATCTGGGTCTGCCTCCTCAAAGCTCCTGCAGGTATGACCAGGCAGGCCAAGCTGGATATGGGGCAGGTGGACATGAGTGCATGTTCTTTTCCAGCCTACCCGTACCAATGGGACTGGGCACCAGCAGGGTGGCCTTGGGGCAAGGATCCAGGGGCTGAGGTGTGACCTTGAGAGCTGACCCATCTGAGGCTGGAGGAGCCATTCCTCAATGGATGCTCCAGCCAGCAAAGATGGGTAGCAAAACTGGAGTGCTTAAGTTATAAAATAAAAATCCCTTAGCAAGCAACCTCCTTCAGTCTTCTTCCAACATTAGTTACTGTTCTTGCAAAAACTCTGGAGAGGCACAAGGTTTAAGGCATTTAAAGGCACCCTGAGCTGCAGGGTTCCTCTTTACTAGGATCTGTCTCCTACCATGGTTGCAAAGGGATGTGCCCAGGTCATGGTGTTTGTAGGGAGTCTGAGCATTGTGCACGAACTTGAGAAATCAGTGGTGGAAGCACCATTTCTTCCAATCTGTGAGAACTGGCCTTCAGTCAATTCACTCATTATGTTATTAAAAAAGCATAAACAGTCGGGGAATTCAGAGTCCCCCTTCTCTGTAGCTCAGCCGTTGCATCAGAGTTGCCAAATGTATTTTTTCCCCCACACAAAACAACAAGCTTAGCTGCTTCTCTGAGACTATTCATTTTCACCACATCAGGAACTTATTAATTCTTGATGAGAATTCAAGCATTAATCAATTCTTGATTGAGTTCTCCCCAGAGGGAAAGAGGAGAAACTGGGCCAGATTTGCCTTTTGGCTGCTGTGAGTTCTGTCTCTGACTTAACACACATGGCAACAGTGGTATAATCCGTCTGCTTTGCTTCTGCTCCAAATCAAATGCATCTTCACAGCTAATGTAGGACTCTGAAGACAATCTCCTTGCTATAGGAGAAGGCTGTCTGATGAGAAGAAAGGGGCTGGAGACTCTGCAGTGCTTTACCGCTGCAGACCTCCCGCAGGAGCTGCAGCAGGACTTGGGGAGAATAGCCTGAGGGGTGCTCTGACAGAGGTTAGGTGTGCACAGAGCTGCAATAAGACTAAGGCAACAGAAATGAGGATATATACATGTATGTGTATGTGTGTGTGCATATATACATACACACAAAAAGGAATATATGTATATAAATTAATATATATATCACATTGGAGATGCATATATATTGGGTTTTGTGCGTAACAGATGTATGGTGGGACCTGTCTAGCAGGTAAGGATGCAGAAGGACAGAGGTCTGGGAATCCCCCACACGCCTGGTGAGAGGCAGAGCCTCCATCTCCTGCTGGTCCAAAGTCACGGTCGATTAAGACGCAAGGACATCTGACTTCTGCAGCAGGGTCTGACACCAGCCCCTCTCTTGCTGTTAAGGTGTCCTTATACTGACGCTGTTGGCCTTTAGTGCAATCTTACAAGTGTGCTGTCTGCATTAAAGATAAATCAAGTCAGGTATTCAAACTGAGATTTCTTCGTGGTTTCATTTAGTCACAGTATACTGAGGAATTTACATTTAGATTTATACAGCTGACCCACTTCCTTGTAACTGTTTTGCAGAAGAAAGTTTCCCTCTGAGATTTGTAGAGCTGTTTAGATAAATTCTAGTTGACAGCTCTATGTCATCTATTTTATGACTCTTTTGGAATGAATTAGAAATAATTTACCATTGTGCTAAAGATTTGCCCTATTTTCATAGAGAACCAAACATCCTTTATTTTTCTTACACTTCTTATGAAAAATAAAATGTGATGACTTCAATTCAAGGTGAATTAGACATGGCACAAACTCTAAAGGGATGCTTACAATATACTTAATTTGAGCTGCACTTTCATTGTCAGTCTGTGTCTCTCTCAGCTCCAGAGTGTGGATTTTTTCTTCCCAATAAGTTTATTGTTTCCTCTTCAGAAAACTCTCCCCTGCCCAGAAGATAGAATTTTGAAATTTCTTAGCAAATATATCCAGAAACCGAGCATGATACAACAAGCAGAAATTCTCCATGGATGACTATGTACGTGTTTCCCTGATGGAGCGAAGGCTCTGCCACGAGCTCTTCCAAGAGGCCAGTGAAATGCTTCTTCGGTTAAACAGAATTTCCCTCTTTGCTGGTCTGTAAATTTCTCGCCCTTTCAGAACTTAGCAGGTATCTCAAAGGCCCCTCCTGCTCTAACAGCTAAGGAAAGAACCCTGGCAGCTGCAGTGAGCTGCTGTTTGGGATAGCAGTAAAATGGGGCTTGGGCTTTATGGACTGCTGTGCTGCCCCTCTGGAAGAGAAGGACCTTTGTTTCCAGCTTTGTTTCAGCTATGGCAGTGTGAGGAGCTGAGTGCAAAGGGTAGAAAACAGCTTAAAAAGAAAGGTCAGTAAGGGACTGAGGGAGCACTTAAAATGAAGATGTCAGCAATGAAATGGAGATGCATCAATTCTAGTGGCCTGTATAAACAGACAAGAGGTAGTGTAGCTGGTCACTTACAACCATGTAAATTTAATTAAATTGCTATTGCTTGCAGGAAATATAGAGTATCGAATATGACAATTAGTGGCTCTTTCTGCTCTTTTGCAAGAAGGAAGCAGGCAGAAGGCACAGAGAAATGGCACTTAGACCAGAGTGCATTACTCATGTCATTCACAGACAATTAATATAAATGAGCCATCAGCTTTCAAGTTCAATTTTCTAATAGCTAAAATACGAGATGGGGCACTTGGCCGTGTCTGCTAGGAAAACAAGTTGCACAGGATCCTGTTAGCTGTGCTTTGCAGTGCGTGTGCATTTGCAGAGCAGGAGGTGCAGGTGGAGGGGCTGCATTGCGGGGTCATCCCTTAAGGCACGATGACCGAAGGTGTCTGGGGATGAGATTGCTCCAGGTGTTTCTTAAAAACCTGTGGGTGACATTTCCTTAGCTGAAGATGCATTGCAACCAGAAGAAGATAGCTCTTTATCAGATCTCATCTCCATAGCAAGAGAGTAATCGATCACTGAATGAAAATTCCGTGGTTGCTTGGTGCGAGGAGTCATGATTTGATTACATCTAGCGTGTGCTAATAGGGAAAAAAAAGTCCCAATAATTTATGTATTGTTCTCCAGAAGATTCAATTTCACAAAATGAAAACAATAAAACTCCCCAATTTCCTCCTTCCTCCCTGGTAAAACAATCTATACCAAACTAGGAACGTGTAGCAAAAAATATATACAGGTGGGGAGTTGGACAGGGTAAGACTGGCAGTGAAAGGGCATGAGAAAATGCATGGCCAGTAATTTAAACCTGTTTTATAATGTCCTTTAGACATGATAGGATGGCAAATAAGTTTAACAAGTGCTGTTAAATGGATATGCCTGGGTAACAGGCACCTAAAATTTTTAAGAGCTAACTGAGCTACTCTTTGCACTATTAATGTTTATTTTTAATAAGTCTTGGATCACTAGGGAAACTTCAGTAGGCTGGAAGAAATCTCATGCTCTGCCATTATTTAAAAAGGGTAAAAGGGGTGACCTGAGTAATTATAGGCCTGTCAGATGAGCATTCAATCAATATGTGTTTTATACCGTGAAATGTGAGGTGGTATAACTCAGAATAATGAATGTAGCTGATACTTGCAGGATAGGAGATCTTATCCTGAGCAGCAGCGTGCAGTAGGAGAATGCTGAATAAGTTTGGGAAGAATCCAGCTCTTTCTTTCTGCTGCTGGAAGGCCAAGGCAGCGATGCTGCTGTCTTGGTGCCCACAGTTCATGGAGCCAGCTGAGAGTCCAGAGGAAGCTCAGAGGAAAAACCAGCAGAACAAAGAATAAAGGCTTGGCAGTCCAGCCATATAAAAGTGGTGTTGCTGAAGCTGCGGGGGAAAGGCAAAGGACTGTCCCAGTCAGCCTCTGACAACGTGTTCTGGGGAAATGGTGGGAAAAAATGTAGTGGCTGCAGCTTGAAGTTGGGAAGCTCAGACTAGAAACAATGTGCACCAGGCTCATTAATTACTGATCAGATAAATTAGGATTGTGGCAAATTTCCACCACTGGACTTCTCTGCAATAATCTCTATTTGTTTCAATAAATTATTTTGCCTTGTCCAACCGTCACTGGTGGCCTTGGAACTGGGAGTGACCTTGGCTGGTCTTTGCTGGATGTGGGGCTGCAGCTGGTGGCCACTGAGGCCAGAAGAGCTTTGCTAGTGACTTTGATGAGTCTGGGCACAGGGGTGTCCCCTTGGCTCATTTTGCAGTGGGACCTCTGGAGTCAGGGTGATAAGAAATGCACATCTGCATGAAAATGTGAAATTGGTGATCGATCGACCCTTCAGGTTGCCAGAATGTGTTTGACCACCAGGCTCAGAGGCGATGCCCACATAGCCACGTAGGCTGCACAACTATTTTCTGAAGGTGCAGTGTAAATCTACTTTGGAGCCTACTTTTAGCATCTTGGCTGGAGGTCAGAATGCACAGATGACTACGGACTCTGCAAAATCTAAAAATATTTTCCAGACATAGTGTTTTTTAAATTATTGTCAGAAACTCGTGATCTTCCTGGTTTTTAAGCAATTACTGCAATCCTGTCCAGATACTTTTCTAATTTCCTTTAATCTCTAAATTAATCTAAATTATTAGTAACATTACCTGCCCTATTGTTATGTTTAGTTATTTGTTATATCTTCTTACGAAAATACTAGATCATACAATGTGTACATTTACACTGCATTTAAAACGTATTGATATTAAAAAAAACAACCCTCACTTTCCTTAGGAAAAAAAAAAAAAAAAAAAGTCATGAAAATCTTGGAGTCCTGGAGATACTTTGTTTGGAAGAGCTTCTGGAGACTGCTGAGCTGTCAGCTCATCATGGGAACTACTATCCTGATTTTTCACCTGGAGTTAAGGAGATGTAGAAATAAAATCCTGTGGTGGGAATAGAGATGTTTTTGAAAAAATTTCCCATTAATACACATATTTCAAGTATTGTTTATTTTATTTTTTAAGTGAAAGTTTCATTTGTAGGGTTTAAATGACATTTTGGATTGGAATTTAAATCAATATCTTCTATTTCTGAAAGAACAAAACTAAATGAATTTCTTCAAATCTTTCACTAGGGAAAACTATAGGTCTCATTTTTTGTAGAACCCTTCCCCTCTCTTCTTTACCATTCCCCCCCAGGTAACATTTTCCACCATTCATTTAATTCCTGGGCAGGTAAAGTTTAATATTGATATTTCTCACAAAATAGGCCAATATTTGTCTCCTAGATCTAGCTGCTCATAAAAAACACTTCAGGATGTTGAAGTCCCTGGGTGCCACAGACAATCATCCTGGTGCAGGGCTGTTCTGAAGGTACAATGGCTCCTAACGTCTTTGACAACCCATTCGTCTCACCCCTGCTGTGCTGAGGTTACATCTTGCTGCACTCTCTAGAATATATTTGTTTCCAGATATTCACTTTCACAGACTTTTCTTTCTCTACCCTTTTTTTTTTTTTTTTCCAAATTGAAGTTTTTTCCTCCTTCTTTCAGCCAGACTTTGAAACTTTGTCTGCTCATTCATACTATTCGTAAGATTATTAAAATATTTACTGGATACCTTCATACACAAAATGTTTGTGAGGAGATCTGCTATAATTAACATAAATTTGGGAGTCTAGTTTGGCTCTTCCTCAGGACCAGTAAATCAATTTCTGCTTATTTGAAGTTAATGAGCCTGCTTATCAGTGTTCCTCTAGCAAGTCCTTGGAATTCTGTTGATCTGGGTGGAGCCATGTCAGATTTATAAGTTAATTTCCAACTCATTAAAATGTAGTTGGTAGAACAGAATCACTTTCAGCTGAAAACAAATGTTTTTTTTTCTATGTATGCATCATTTCTACAGATCTTAATTTAATGCTTTTTTATAATGCTCTATAAAGAAAAGAAGCAGCTGAGAATGCTTCGTAGCTTTTGCCACCTGAGAAGGTGCTGACAAAGGGTAAGTCTTTGCAACTGCAATGTTGTTTAATGGCATCACTAATGTTCAGAATATCATTAACTGATATAATGGTGTCAGTAGTAGCCAGTCGGAGTTATTGTGGAAAATTGCTCTTTTGCCACATTATACTCAGCTTCCAAAACCGAAAAAGATAAAACATATTGTTTAACTGTTTTAATGCTTACAAATGTGCTTTCCATAATTGAGCAAAACCAGAATCAATGAGCAGCTAACATTCAATTTTTGTGAAATAGATGGAAGTCACTTTTTACAGGGTTTCTAATGAAGTCTTCATTATTGTAATACGTACGTATTTTGAGTGTTGTCAGGCTGCCTTTAGTTGGTGTTAGTGCTAACATATATTAATTGGCAAATGACGATGAATTACCTGGAGCTGTAATTTCATTTAGGGATTCTGGTTCCTATATCTGTCACTTGGGAGTGAATTATCAGAAACTCAATACGAAATTTTGATCATATAACCTGATTTGTTCCTTTTTTAACATCGTGCATACCTATGAGGAACTACAGCCAAGTGAAACAGAGGAAGCAGAGATTTCTTAGAGAATATTGACTACAAGTACATGCTTTTCAAAGGGATGTCAGTCACAGAAGAGTGACTGACCTGCAGCAACCACCTGCAGCATCTCCGTGTCATGGCTTTTGAATCTGTGACATTAAGGTTAGGGTGGGTAAGCAGCCTGGTGCTGGGAAGAGAAAGAACCAAGGGCAGAGTCCCAGCCCTGGGATCCTGACCCAGAGTAAGCCATGCAGCAGGGCCAGCACTGCCTTCCCCTCTCACTGCTCGTGCAGGCAGCATCTCTTGGGAGCACTGCACAGGCGGTCAAAGCACATGCAGCAGGCATGCAGCTCTGGTTCAAGGGCTCCAGCCACGTTGCTTTTTTAAACATGAATTTATTCCTTACATTTTATTCTCTACTAGTTATTGTGCTTTATTATTGCTGTTTCCCTTGGAAGTGGTAATTATTTCATACTCATGCTTCGGTTATTATCAATTGATGTGATCATTGCATGCTCCATATCCTTGAACACTGCAGAAGATTTCTGCTTAGGGCATCTCTGTTGTACAATTCCTATTTGTGGCCAACACAAATGTGATGAGAGGTTTCGTGTGTAGACACTGGCTTAGTTTTTTGGTTCACTCTCTCATGAGTTATCTGAGTTGTGCTCTCATTTTCAGAATAACTCTTCTGATTTTTTGTGATACAAAGGTGTCGTTACAAGGCTTAGCAGTCATCTTAACAAGGGTTTAGCACCTACAGATATGGGACAAGGAGGAAATACCACTTAAATGTTTCCAGTCACTTGTTTCCAATACTTAGGCTGAAGTATGCTAACAAAAATATTATTGATTAGCTTTCAGGGTAAAAAATTAGGTATGTTTGCACAGATATGTTCAGCATCATTGTCTATTGACTAAATGTAGTAATGATAGATAAGATACAAGTGTGATAAGCACATCTTCCTGTCTGAAGCAGTGACCTTCATTAACTTTAATAATGAAGTAAGCTACTAACACTCAAGTCCTAGAGCCCTTCTGCATAAAATTTAAATCAAACAGTCTTATCTAAGGCAAGTTTTCCAACAATACCATCCTCAGTGTAACATGCCTAATGCTGATCTGAGACAGATCGTTCAGGGAAACAGAGCAGAGAAGGAAGGGAATTGCTTGCTGGAGCAGCTTTGGCATAGCTCTAGAAATACGTGTCTCTTTCACATGAATAATGTATTATTAAGTTTATTTTCACATTTGGTTGGAAAATGTGAAAGTCACTTCATTTTCCAGATAACTCTGCTGCATGGCATTGGTGCAGCAGACCCAGAGGCCCAGCAGCTGGGTGTGCCCCTGGCTGCCTTTGGCTGCTGCTGCAGGGAGCTGTACACACTCTGCACAAACCCTCTTCAGAAAACAGGCTTTCCTTTTCAGTTTGCAACTTCTTTGGCTTATTTTCTCTGGAAATGAGTATTTTCCCTTTTGCAGATAACTCAGCTTCCTGAGACGGTTGTTCTGTGCTTTAGTTCGAGACATTCACGTGAGTCCAGATCACTGCTTTCCCACGGGAGCATGAGTAGCAAGTGCCTGCCTGTGGTGGGGTGATTATTGGCTTCGGTGCAGGACACAGCAATAAACATACTCAGATGGATTCTGGTACTTTATTGGATTAGAGTCCTATTTCCAAGTCCTTAAATGATAAGCCGTTGTTGAAGCAGGATTCTAACTTATTAGCTAGAGGTTTTTGGGTCATTACTTGGAGATTGCAGTTCACACCAAGTCCTTACACTTTAAAAATGTGTATTCAGGAAGATATGATGTGCTCACCTTTGGGCTGTATTTGCTACATTGCACTGAGGTTTCCTGGGCCATTTATTCTGGAATTTCCATGCAGTGGAATTTGGCTAGTTACTGTGATGAATTAACGGGCCAAAAAGATGAAGTGTTTTAATCATAACTGCATGTTCATGAACAAGATTTCAATATCTTTAAGTGCAAGAGATAATAATAATTGCAAAAGTCATATTGCAAAGAGTAATTTCAGTTTCTAAAATCCTTCTGAAAAGGCAACCCCACTCAACCAAGAAATTTGTGTAGCTACATAAATATTCCCTGTGTTCCTTAAAGCACTTCTTTTTCTCCTGAAGTCTGCAAATTACACTTTTATGAGATGCTGTTCAAACTAACTACTATCTCTATTCAAAGTATGATAATATCTTCTTGCCTTTGAATGAAATATTTGACCCCTGAGAATCTGGCAGTAGCTTTCCTCATAAAATACCTGAAAATTGAATAAGATCTTTAAGCTTTATTATGTACATATAATACTGGTACCAGCGGGATTATGTGTAGTAACCTTATTTACAGAACCTGAAGATGTATTTGCTGAATATACTTTAAGCCAGGACAAGTCTGTAACATGTGTTTATAATCTCTTCTTCTTGCGAGTCTTGATCTGCAAAAAATCCCAAAGGTGTTATCTCAGAAAAAGCATGCAGGTCTCCAGCACAATCTGAGCGTAACTTCTAATTGCAATATTTCACAGTAGCAGGCATAAAATGTGTACCTCGTGCAATAATAAGTCAGTCTCTTGGGCTGCATTGTTCCTAAGACTTTTTTTTTTTTTTTTTTTCCTTCCCAAAATGCAAACAAATTGTAAAGAAATGTAGCTTTTCTTGCAAAGCATACATCACAGAGGCTGCATCCCCAGTAACTCTTCTGTTGAAACTGGAATAGGGCCATGAATTTCAGGTACCAGAGAAATACTTTTGAGACCTAATACTGATGAAAAGTCAGAACTTTCTTCCAAAAGTGCATTCCCTCTGATCTGGAAGCAGAACTTCCTACAGCAGAACATTAAAGAAGCTGTTCTCCTCAGATGCAGCCACAGCCGCAGGGAGAAAAGGTTCCTCATTGTTGCAGAGATCACATGCGAGATCAGGAGAAATGTTCATTCCCAAGATGAAATCCAGTCCCTTTGGAAGAAAGGAAAACAAAACTCAAACTACGTAAAAATGATAAGAGGGCTTACATTTAACTGCCAAATTGGGAATGAATTTCAAAGTCTTATTTTCTGGGAGGCAGTGGGGTGACTTACAGAATTCATTCACCAGAAGAAGCATGCACCTCAAGTGCTCATTACGGTTGGGATTCCTCTTGGCCAAAAAGCTGATACCTGTTAGGGCTGTGCAAAGTATTGTGGTGTTATCCATGGGGACACTCATGTGGAAGTTCAGAGATGTAAACACGCAGGACAATGCAGCTTTTATCTTAGCTCAGGAGAGACGGAGCTTTCCAAATATTTTATCTTTCACCTGATCCTCTTAGGAGTTCCTTTCGCAAATAATTTTATTATGTTTCAGAGTGAAGCATGCTAAGATGATCGCTTTGGTGTTTTGGGTTATTTTTCTTCATTAAGCTGTTCCTTACAGAGCTTTTAAGGAGCTGAACGTGAATCCATGTCCAATCAAACTGACCGGCATTTTGGGGCATGGCTTTTCAATCACAGCATGATCTGCAGTCATTTATTGTAATGTTATACAACAGAGCTGTTTGGATTATTCCCTGAAGATTATCTGCAGGATCTTAAAGAGCACTTTGGATAGCTCAGAACTCTCAGCACTATATATATTTTTCATTAATTTCCCGCTGCTTTTGTAATGTTTCTAAAGTGTCAGTGTTAGGTACAGAAATAGAAGAGGACTTGTACTATCTCACTGAAGTAAATTGCAACGCTAAGGTGAAATTAAAATAGACTTCACTTATTTCTGGAATTAATTATTTAAATGCCCTCAGCAATCACTCATGTCAAGCCTACATGTTTACATATTGTTTGTTTCCTTTGTGCAAATGCCACCAAAGCAATGTTTGGAGCAGCTTTGCGTTACTGATAGCAGTCCCTTCTTGTGTCTGTTGTATTAGTTAAAGTGTGGTTTAAGTATTAGTTATTCAGGGCAGTGCACTTGTTGGGAAGAAAGTAAGTGGAGGGTAGGAAAGGGGAGGTACATGAACTGCCCAGGTGTCCTTTGGACTACTTGTGTTCCTAATGTCTTGTCAGGAATACCTCTTCCGCTTCTTCTTTAGGCTTACCTCATTCCCAGTCAGTCAACAAATTTGCACAAACTATGCAAATTTTGTTCTTAGACTTGGTTGTTTTTTCTAGGTCTGCTTCTATGTGCGTGGGGAAGCTCTTGGCTTGTCCTGCACTGAGTAATTTAGGAGGATCTCCATGACATCAGTGGATAGCAACTCTGTGAACACAGCAAGGGAAACGTTACTCAAGTTTCTAGAGGGTAGGTCTCATTTAAGGGTCACTAAAATGAATTACATTTCAATGATTCTCACAGATTCAGCTTATATCACCTAGCAGCTTCATTTAAAAGTGTGTATCTATTTAAGAGCACATTTTAAAACTGAATAATTTTGGAGTGGATGTGAAGCAGATCATTTAGAAGGTTCTCTCCTGTGAAGGACTAAGTTTAAAGGCCTGAATTTGTTCCTTTTTTATTTTATTTTTTTATTTTTTTAGCAGAGATGAAATTTGAAATCTTTCCCATCAGTTCTCTCCACATTCCAATCTCAGTTTTATAACACCCCTCACTGTGCAAGTCTTGGCAGGAAACTTGCCCATCTTGCAGAGCCTTGCATGAATAATTCATGGAAGTGTCATGCTGATTCACAAAAGGTTGGAATATTTCTTTGGAGAAAGCATTTAATAAGATTCTTCCAAACAACACAAAATATATCTTTGTGTGAGTTTTATGGGGTACAATCTCTTAAAAGGTTTTGCACAATCAAGGAGCTAATGAACTGAAAACCAAAACATATGGTAGTCCCTTCTACCTATTTGTCTCCTAGGCTGAAGGATGGAGAGGAAACTGCTGAACTGGGATCAGAAACTTGAATCTGTCAGATCTGAAGGCATAGGCAAAAGTGCAAGAAACTTGAGACAGCTCCTGTTTGGCTCCTTATATTCGTATCTTCATTTGGATGATATTGTGACAAGGATAAAGACAGAGAATGAAGCAGCACTTTTGCTTGTTTTCCAGGCCGACAGAAAATATGACACAGTTTCTGCAAAATGCTGTCGCTCTGAAAGGCTCCCAGCTGCACGACATCCCAGATGTTCGGTCCAACAGGGCATGGCTTAGCCCATCAGACTGAGGCACACAGGTGCTCCAAGCCCTCTGAAGAAAGAGCTAGTTCTGTGACAAATTACAGATATTTAGAAATTAACGAAGCTTATTGGAATGGAGGATTTATATATTTTTTTCCTTCTGAAGGTAACATTTGAACTGTTTTGGTGATTACCAGCCCCCCTTTTTCATAAATAGACTCCATCTAAGAGGTAGGTTTGAAGTGGAAATGTTTCAAAGGACCTTTGCCTTTTTTTTAACGTTGTTTTAGCATTATTACACTTTTTAATGGGAAATATGATACCAGAAAAAAATAAAAGCTGTACCCACATCCGTAACCAGCCAGTGTAGTTAGAATACAACATCCCATCAATCTTGTTGGTGTTTGCAGGAACAGATTTCAGTGTGTATTTGTCAGCTATACAACCGGGATAAAATACCTTGTGTTGCTGGGAGGATGGGAAGCCACCATGTTTCCAATAGGGCTGTATGGTTAGAGGAAAAATAGCTCACAAGGGAACCATTCTCGGTACCTAATTGGTTCTCATTACTAAAGGAATTGACTAGAAAATCATTATATAGTTGCCATTTCAAGGCATTTCATCAGAAGAATTTGGCCTCAAATCTAAATTAGGGCAAAGGCTCTCATTGCTGTTGAAGTGGTCACACAGAGCAGTAGAACTGAGCGTAAAGGGTACTGGCCTCACCTTGCCAGCAGTGAATAAAGATGAGGAGACAGGCAGAGCCCTTCGGGACTTCTGACTGCCATGCTGTGGCTTTCCCCTCTACGTTCTTTTGCATCTGGATGAGTCACAAGATTTCTTTCAGGCCTCCAGTTTGAGGAGGGGTGGGGATCCTTTCTCCCAGATTTTCCTCTGGTGGCCCTGGAGCTCAGGAAGCTGCACAATCTCCATCCTTGAAGATTTTCAAGACTTAGCTAGAAAAAGTCCTGGCTGACTTTGGGTGGGGAAATCAGATCCCTCATGGCCCGCTCCAGCCAAGATCTCTATGCATCTGTGAAGCCTTCAAGGCAAGAGTCCCTTAGGGCTTCACTGAGGCTTTGAGCAACATCCAGCTGCATGGGACAGATCATGCCCTGTAGAGAGGGGTCATAAAGTATAGCTCCATGAATTTCAGTGCAAAGATGCCAACACAGCTAACTAAGCAAATGAGCTGCCCGCGTGTCTGGTTCGCCCACCTCGGGGATGTAGCCTATTTTATGGTCAAACTCGCAGCTCGACAGACTTGAAGGCTCGCACATTCGTTACAGCTGAAATGTCTTCCTACACACATACTGCTCCTCGTAGTGCCTTCCAGGGAGCTCATTTAAAGATTATATGGGTGGTTGGTGGTTTTCAGCATTTGTGAAATAGTTCTTGTAATTGGGATCTAAAAGAACTGAACACCTTAAACTAACAAATTTTTTTTTTCTTTTTCCTAGTTATCATTTAGTTGAAATTAATATTGTAATTGCTTTTTCTGGAGACTCTGTAAGTTCATGCGCTTTCATTTATAAATAGAAATATGGATGATGGATGACTAATGCTGCTTAGTTAGGCATTTTTTAAAAATAAATACAGAATCTGTCAATCCATTCTCTGTCAGAGAGAGAAGCAGCTCCCGCTTTCACAGTCTCTTCCTTCAGGGGATTCTGTCTTGGGAAGTACTGTAATAGGCAGAAGTATGGGTTTTGACTTCTTTGGCAGTTTTCACCCTTTCCTGTGCAAATACTCTTTCAGTTTTCTGATAACATTTGCAGGGGCTGAGAGGTGCATTGCCTACCGAGGAACAAAGCTAACTTCTTGCAGTGACATTGACTGCTTGTATGTCAAGTCTGTGTTCTCTAATTTTATAACTAGGGGTAACAGAAACTGGACGAACAATATCTATAGCCTGAGCAACTCAACTTACCTGCATTGATTAGGATGGTGCTTCCTGGATTTAAATTGTCTGTCAGTCTGTCCTGGTGTCACATTGCATTGCATTGCAAGCAGCCTTCCAGCAAGTTGTTTCCTTCCCTATTGATAGTTTTGTGACTGAATAATTTGGTTCAGATTCTTCTGACTGCAGGGTATGACACTTTTTCATTTTACTTTTATGAAAATACAAGATTTTCTCCCCTTCTTATTAGTGCCTCACTCTTCAAACATTTCTTACATTTCCTCTTCATGTGAATGGTCTTGTTTCATACCACTTAGACAGGAATAAGAAACAGTCTGATTTCCAAGTCTGAAGGGTCAACCTGCTTTGTTTTAAAAATTAGTTATGGGCTGGAAGGTGCGTGGCAACAGGGCGTGGATTATGGCAGCAAGAGCAATAAGCCTGGATCCAAACAGAAAAATTCATGACCTAAAATGAAGGATCTCCCTCCAGATGTCAGAACAGTGAGTAAATGTTTCATAAACCTTGCTTTCCAGGTCAGATCCAAAGCATGGTTTTTATGTTTATGGTTTAACCCGTGCTTTTTACCAAAAGCAGCATGGTTAGATTGGACAGGGAGCAGAAACCTGTTCCTGGGCATCCTTGATGGGAACAGGCAGGTTGCTAACACCTCTACCCAGGAAGAAAATGTACAAGGCTGGTACCCCGAGGGAGCCAGCCTGCCCCTCTCTGACCGGAACACTGACATTTGTACAGTGCAATAGAGGAAAGTAGATGGGGTATGGCTATGTTTAGAGTGTGAGGGCACAAAGCCAAACTTATGCTCATGGAGTGAAAACCTTTTCAAAGGCTTAACCCTTACAGCTTGTTCAAGCATCGTCTGCTTTGTCCACGGGTGAGGGGAAAAACCTCTTACTGCCACTGCAGCCTGAAAACAAAAGCAGCTTTGATAATGTGTGCTAATATTCTGCTGAGCAAAGATGCCTGGCACCAAGGCTTCGCTGTGTGCAAGATTCATCCCTGTGCTCCAAATTGGCCCCTGCGATTCTCGTGGTGCAGGGAGCTGCAGAGCCCAGCCCCAGCTCACCCTGCCCATCATTAGGAAGCCAAATGGGGCTGCACACCACACATTTTTTAAGTGGAGCATGGAGATTGTCAGCAAATTCTACTAACAAGTGGCAGAATTTATGTGCTCATGGACTAGTCACTACGTTGGAGATTTATGGTGTTTCATGCTGAGCTCTTGCTGCTGCTTTACAATTAGAGGGAAGCTGGCATTAAAATCATCTGCTACCCATGTCGGCCAACAGTTGCCAAACTTTTTGCTCTCATTCTGCCAAGTAGTACTTTGCCAGCAATACCGTTGTGCTTAAATGTTAGCTCCCAAAAGCAATGCTTGCAGACATTAGCACCACTGAATCAGCACTTATACTGACATTTCACTTAGGGAAGGGAAAGGATTTGTGAGGAAGCAGCACCTCTAGGAGTTCAATTAACATGGAAGAGCGAAAAAAAAAAAAAAAAAAAAAAAAAAAGTACGTCCTACCTGAGAGCATGGGACTAGTGACTTTCTTTGTTTTCCTGGGATTTCCCAACAAATGGTCTGGAAATGATGCTTGAGAGCTGAGCTGGTCACTCTGTATTGGGCTGTGGTCCCTACCTGCCGCTGACAAATCAGGGTACACAGAGGCGTGAGGCAGGGGTCCCTATTATGTCCACAAGCACAAAAACTCCTGCTGTTCCCAGCCCCAATTTGTCCATTCATCTGCATTTCTGTGAGCCATTCTTGCTGTGCCAAGATGCACCAGGTGGGCAGGGGGCTGTGCTGAATGGAGCACAACCTCCCACCAGGATTGGGTCCTTGTCTGTCCCATCCCACCATCCTTCCTTCAAGTTTTCACTCTGTTTAAAATGAAATAAATAGATCTATCTCTATCATATGTATTTATCATTAGATACATAGACTTCTTTTTCAATCGGTATCAATAGGTAAAGGATATGTAGAATGTGTAAGATATGTAGATGAAGAATAGATAAAAAATGGATAAAGGAGTCTTCAGCCATTCACTTCCACTCCTCAGCCTGATGGCTAGTGACTTTCTGATTGCTTCCTAACAGCACACATTGTAATGTGTGCACCAGCATGTTTTCACAGCACAGAGAGAAGCATGGTGCTGAAATGCTACAAAATGTTTGTGAGTAACACAAACGCTGACCCTCTATCTTCTAGCTACGTTTTGAGATGAAGTACCTCTGGGGATAGCTAAAGATATTCAGCAGCCCATATGCAAGGGGCTTTGCTTTGACCCCTGTAATGTGCTGCGGATATCTGGGAGAAATGCTTCCCGCTGCAGGGCTGTGTGACACTGCAGAAGGCAGGGATGTGTCCCAGGAGACCTGCCAACCCAAAATACAGCCAGCGTCCAAATCTGCCAGCTGCTGGAGGAGGTCACATACGCGCATGCAGTGAGTACAACGCTATGCGGCCATCACCAAAATATTTTTATTTTCTAATACTTGCAAATGTGGGAATAGTGAACAGCAGAGCTGTGTTCATGTACCAGTAAAGCAACATACAATACTTCTCTGGGAACTGGGCTCCTGTGTGAAAAAGATTTAGGTGCTATTTTTTTTCAAAGTTGGCTGCATTCAGTTGATTCATGTAAGCTGAAAGTTCAAGCTAACAAGAAGTAGGAATTAAATGTAAATAGTATCAGTAGGCCTCCAAAAGTCTTTTAAAAACCTGCTATGTGCATTTCTTTTCATTCTGGTGGAACGAACTCTTCCTTCCTCCAGGCAGCATTGAAATTTGGGCTGCTGTCAGCTTTCCCAGCTATTGGATTTTTCCTCTTTTCATAACTGTTCTGTTTCTTGTAGCTACATTTCAGCTTTTAGAACTAATAGAGTCTTCATATTTTTCTGCAGCTTTATGCATTTGCAACATTCCCTTGATTGCAGGGTAAGACCCCAGCTGTGTGGGCATCCCCAGGCCTAGCACTGTTTCTAGCTGAGGCAAAATCTCCTTTCCACCTGTGTCTGCTGGATGCAACGACACTTGGCAGCTGTCTCGGCCTTTGTTCCATGTTAGCACTGTGTATATATCTAAAGAAGGATAGCAGCTGACAAAATGTGTACAAGTTATAGGTATGAAAGAGTCTGGAATTTTGTATTATACTTTATGTGTTTCCTTACTCTCTGAGTAGTCAAGCACCACGGCATGGGCTGTTTCCAAAATACCATTTGGTAAGAAAGGAGGAAAAGACAAAGTCTAACAGCAAGAGAGCAAGCAGGGGAGGATTTGTTTCTCTCTGGGCTGAGCTGCAGAACTGAAGACACTTGGAGATGCTTTATTTTTTTTAGGTGATTTTGTCAGTATGCATTGTTGTTGGTGCATTTTGCTGTTGTCTGCAGCCTCACTCTGGAAAATGGTGTTGAGGGTTAAGCACACACATGGTTTCTCCCTTTAAATGTGAAGCTGCATGTTTTGACCAGCTGTGGAGCAGAGCGCAGCGATTCATGCAGGCAGTGATCGGCAGAGGGCACTGATCCACAGCAGTCGGGGGAAACGCAGTTGTCATCTTCAGCGCCATCTAAAAGCAACCAAGATTAATCTGTTAATATCCTCTCGTTCCTTTTCTCTCCTATATCAGTGTTAATTGCCAAACAAGTGACAACTTTTTCCACTGTATTATACTGGTACATTGTGCACTGTTGCTGTAGATACGGTTATTTGCAAATTTGCTACAGGCTCCTCTACAAACTCCAGAGGTTTTTATGTTGCTTCTGTATATATCAACGCAAATAAATTGAGGTGGCAATTTCATCTATATCAAATTTAACCTACACGCTATTTAAAGCAGCCTAAATATTAAAAACAGTTTATTGGAATATTCTACAGGAGTGATTTTATTTATCATGGTTTACTTTCAGATAAACCTGTCTGCTTCCTTTGGCTTTATTTTCCTCCAAAAGATGTATTTTTCTCATGATTGCAGTCAGTGTTTTCTTTTTTTTTTTTTTTTTTTTTTTTTTTTTTAACTATGCATTCACAACCATGTTTAAGAAATGTTTTACACCCCTTGTCAGATAAACTGATAGATGAAACTGAGACTGGGACTTGGCAGAAATAGCAATCATAAGACTGCATAAAGCACCTCTGAAAACTGAATGAAAAGGAGAGCAGCAGCCAGCCTGGCTGGGGTGCAGGAGTTCAAAGAGGGCCACTCGCTGCGGTGCTGGTGCCAGTGGGAGTGATGGAGGCTGGCGTGTTTGGGAATTGTTCTGACAGCCAGGGCCCTGTACAATTTTAATTTGAGAAATGAACCTGTTTTAAACTTCAAGAGTCAAGCCTGGCAGCTTTTACTTGGGGAAGATTTTTTCCTAGGATAGATGAAAATAGACTTAAGGAGCCTGACAATAGCCAGTGGGCAAGGCTCTGTCATGTGTCTGGCAAATAACCCTTTGTAGCCCTGACCTGTGTCACGGGAGTGGGGTCAGTAAAAAAAAATATGGCCTGGTGGCAGCGTATCTGTGTGTCACAGCATTATTAAAAGCCTTTCAGGGTGAGCAAAGGACAGTTTCGTAAGGTGCTGGATTCCTACAAACCTTATTTCTGTTGCCTTTTATGTATTAGTGTTACTAAGAGCATTATAGAAAACATAACCATACCCTGCAGCATTTTCTGACATTTGGCTAGATTGCTGTTTTTAGAAGAGTTTTTCAATGAAAGGAACTTAGTGCTGAAGGCACAGTTTAGATGTTTACTGAACATCGTGCCCCAAAGAGAAAAGGGATCTGAGTCTTGACTATTTGGATTGCTGACCCCAATGAACATACTTTAGCAGGACCACTGAGGGCAGCCCTTCTCTTTCCTAACCACTGCAATATAACAATTAAAATGGGCAAATGTTTTGAATGGCTGGAAAGCAGTTACCCCTGCCCTGCCCCAGGTATAAGCTGTAGGCAGCATGTTTGGTGTTTGTTCTGCAAAATTCCTGTCTAAATACAGTTGGTACTGTTAGGAGACAGCAAATTGTCAGTTAAAGTCTTATCTCTCTATCTTCATAGTGAGCTCCAACAGAACAATTCCAATCTATCACGGCTGAAGGCAGGTGCCCACTCAAGATCTTCAGACTGATCGGTCCGAGAGATATTATTTTCATCTGTGGATATAGCATTTCCCCATCCATAAGTAATGCATCTTTGTGAGTGCTGAGCACTTCTCCAAATACAGTATTCATGTTGCATGGTCACTCTTCCACATATATAATTAACGCAGAGAAGATAAAGCTAAATTTTGAGTGGAGTTCTGCCGGCCTTTTCCTCACTGCTTTATGAGTCCTGCTTTATCTCACCAATATGAAAAAGGCTGGATTTTGTCCTTTATTGTATGTTACATGTGGCATGGCTGTGCCCATCTGACAGAAAAAGCTTATTCATACCGAGGGATGTTAAGCAGGATCTGGCGTCATTTCGCTCTGGGATGTCACAGGTCAGACTTAATCTGTGGCGGCTGTCGGTTTTGTTTGTTCGATTTAGTCTTATTTAGCAAATGCCTCAAAAGCATTTCCTAAACTGAATTAGGTCATCTCAAGTGAGGAAAATCCCTGTTTTTAAATGGTCTTTCAGCTTATTCATGGCATAGGGCTACAGACGCGATTTTCTGCTGTGTATACCTTCTGCTGGGGACCAGCTGTGCCCAACTTACAGCCTACTGCAGGGCCCAATCCATGCTAGGCTTGCCAAAAGGATATGCAAGCCACCTCCTAAGTTATAGCTCTACACTGTGTTAATGTGAGAGAAGAAATAGCTACTGAAATGTGTAACTCTAGCCATGACCCAAAAGGGAGGGAAGAGCCGGGTTTTTCACGTGTGGACAGGAGGGAGAGCATGCCCAAGTGAGCATTGTTAGAAGCGCCCTTCTTCCGTATGTTCATAATATCTGAAAGGAAATCTGAAGCAGAAAATAAATAAATAAAATAATAATAAATATTGCACTAATGACACTAAGCTAGGAATCGGGGAGCAGTTGTTTAAAGGAGAGGTCTGTGCTCTGAGGTTAAATTGCCGTCAGCTCAGTGGAGCAGTGTGGGGTCTGCCAATTCCAGTGACAGGTGCAGGAAATACACCAAGTCTTCATCCTTACTTCCTAAAAAATAAAAGTTAGCCTTCCTTGCAAGCCCTGCTTCCGTGTCGTGGAAACCAAAGATACAGGTAGGAATAATTGCTTTAGCCTTTAGTTTTGAGTGGAGTTTTTTCTTTTCTTCTGTCAAGCAAATAGAAACAGCACTAGTAGTTTAACATACACTACTAAGAAGAAAAAAAACTCAATAGAGGTGAAGATAACTTTACTTCTGTCATCAAAGAAAATATATTTGATGTAATCTATGCTAAACTTTTCTTTGCAGTTCGTGAGAAATACAGAAAATCTATATATCACACTCTTGGCTAGTAGTTGATGACATTAGCCTTCAGTTTTTCCCTCTGTTGTCTTACTAACAACAACAAAAAAAGGTACAGTGTAAGCTTTTGTATCTGTAAAGGTAGAGCAGCAGAGTTCCCGTGCACCTCATTTTACAATTTGCTTTGACATGAGGTGAGAAACGACTGAGCACAACCTTTACTGCAATAATTGGATTTTTGCCATCAGGAAAAGCATGTTACAATTGTGTCCTCTGAGAAATAATACACTTTTAGGTTTAGTTTTATAGAATCCATTCTCTGTAACCTTAGAGGGCTCAAACTCCAACAAGAGAGACATGATATACACGGGCCAGATCCTTCCCCAGCGAGTCAACAGCCTGTCATTGTGCTGTCAACAACATCAGTTGGCTTATGCCAGCATAGTTGGAAAATCATTTTGTGAGCCACGTCCTAAAAACACAGACTAATTTTAGAGCAGTCTCCTTTGTCTTTCTCTTTTGTTTTGTTTTGTTCTTTCTTCTTGTTGCTTCAGCTCATAGTGTTTTGCTAGGGATTTTGCTACCTGTGTTGGACTTCCTTCAAAGTTTGCTTCATTATAAACTCTGCATTGATATAGCACCTAAGAACATCTCAGATCAGAGCCTAAGGATGGGTGGGCCACAACAGCTTATGGGAGAGTGAAAAATGAGTGGAGAACTGAGCAAGTGCTTCGGTCTCTGCCATTATGGTCATTCTGTCTTTGCAGTGTCATTTCAGCCACCGAAGCAATGGCAGAGAATTAGCAGGAACAACTCCAGAGCCCTTTCCTGAAGGAGAGTGGTGCCAGGGAAACGTGCTGGATGCAAAAGGCTGGGATGACTTCAGTGGCCCTGCCACCTGCACCTGCGGGGACACAGCTGCAGCTGGGAAGCAGTACATTCCAGAACAGCGTTAGTAACAGGGGAAAACACCTGACCTGGATCCCCAACACCAACAGGAACTTCGCATGTGAGTGTCACTTCTGATAAACTTGGTGAGGCCACCTTGTTGTGTCTCAGTCTGTGCAACACACTGTCTCTTCATTGTCACCAGGACTAAATGTTGCATGAGGAATAATTATGTTTGAGAGAACTGTGACCAGAACATTGGAATTGTAAAGATATACTCTCTGGGTTTCCAAAAGGTAAGGTCCCTGCAGACTATCAGCTCTCTGAACTCTTCAGCTATCTGTCGGAGTGAAGCTGGTGGTACACATACCACGTTCACAGCTCTTCCCTTTGGAGCTCCCATTGGTACTGATGGCAACAGCATTAGGCCTTGAGCAGTTACTGGTACAGGATGACAGGAACCTGTTTTATTTAAATACAACCACTGTGAGTTTGGAAGTGTGAGGTGGTAGTAACGAGCCATTTGGAGTAGAGAGAGATGCATATTAAGTCAAATTGCCTTGTACTCAAAATCAATTTGAATTTACTTAAGACTTTGCATAACCTTCTCTTCAGTGTTATACAAATGTCTTGATAGACTCATTAAAATCTGGAAAATGAGAAAGAAAAATGTAAGATCAGAGACTCATGAAAGAGCTGAAATAAAATTCCATAACTGAAGTGTGAAGTTACAGAGCAGATCACTGAGAGTTTTAAGTTTCAATTTCTTTCACTTTGTGGGTTTAATACATACTGACTGTTACTTTACCATTTTTATGTAGTGAAACATACACGTTACAGCCCATTTCCTCAGAATTCTTTTTGAAGGGTCTTCCCTCTGCTGTTCTACTTGTGTTGGCTCATGGCAAAGACCCCTATAATGTCTTCGATAGAACAGAAGACCCAATATCAGTAAATCTGTGAGAAATAACAATTCTTGCATCTCCTCTCAATTTGTTACCTTAGGGACCAAAAAAAAGAAACTTTCCTGATTTGTAGGAACCCTTTATGAAGCAAACATCCATCTCCTCCTTCTGGAAATAACCTCCAAATATGATTTACCTTGTCAAGGGATGTGTGCTAATTTGTTTTTCAGAGCTAAGCACAGTGTTGCGTGAGTGCATATGTCACCACTTCCAAATGGACAATATAAACGTCAGCATTTTATTGACTGCTGCATGGCCAAGCCCAAACTGTTTTGTCAGATCTGCTGTACCTCTGTGATTAAAGCTGGGCTCTTATCATTAAGGATACCTTGAAATGTAACTTTTATTCCAATGAAAGACTTTCAGCTGAAACTCCTATTTACATCCCGATTTGATGGAAAGAAAGAAAAAAAAAATAAAAGAGATTTTCCTTATCACAATTGTACAGTATGAAACAAATTACTTCAGATTATGATTCCCTCCACTTTAACTTGTCCCATTGTTTAGACTGGAGCTGGCTGACAGTGTCTTCATTTGTCTTTCATAGTCCAACACTACAGTGGAAATATTCGAGGCATTAGGCTGGTGCTGATTTGTCAACCTTGACCTTCTGCCACATTAGCTCACTGCAAAGCTGACACTCTTCATTTCTCAGCTGTAGATTCTTTCCTGAGTTCTCTGAGTCAAGATTAGCCTCCACTGTTTTTATGGAAGATATATGGGCATGTATCAAAAGCAGACATACAGTGTTTTCTTTTTCACACTGGTCCTTTATTCACCAACTTATGTTCTACATCAGAAATACATCTTATTGGTTACAGCCCATAACAGAACTTAATTGCTGTTTCTTTAATCTCTGATTTATGTTTTAGACTTTGTCTGCTGTCTTAATAAGCTTTTACAGAACGGTCCAGCTGATACTTGAAATACAGGCCATTGAACTTGGCAGTGAGTTCATGCTGCTTAGTGATCAGAACTAGTCTGTGCTGGATATGATGGTGGTTACCTCTAAGAAATGGGCTTGATCAGTGTCAGATTTTAGGAGAGGATTGCAGTTGCTGGGGCTGAAGTCTTGGAAGCAAGCCTTGCAAATCTGAAGCCAATACTAGGGTGTAAGAGCTTCTGTGAGTGTTGGAAGTTGACCCCATGTTCAATTTAAATTCGATAAAACTAACCACTACAGCTTGAAAAGAAAGTCTCAGGAAGTTTGTGCAAAACCAAAGCACTTGCGATCAAAGCAGTTGATGACTAGGCAAGGTGAGCAAATGTCATGAAATGAACTACGACATTTCCACAAAGTATTTCTTCTTGTGGATCTTGAAGGCCTTTTCCAAGCTAGATGATTTTATGATTCTATGATTTCAGCAGCATTATCCAATACCCAAGTTATGGTTGTTCATTTTACTTTTATTGAGTGACAATGACTAATATTATCTGCTTTATAGTCTGTGGGGAAGAAGTAAAACTGTAAGTTTTGTTTTTGTTTTTGTTTTTAATTATTTTTGGAGTTAGTGTGAATCGTTGTGAAGCCAGGGTTATCTTTCAGAATGGAGCCAAGATCTCATGCTTGGCAGCTGTGCTGAGCAATGAGCAGTAAGAAGTTTCTGCTTGCTACTTTTAGGGCAGCCTTTTGTAATTGAGGCCCCTACATATGAACAGGGGGTTAACATGTTTTTGTCTGCGTGTGCTATTTCTGTTCTTAGGCACTGCTACTTGTCATACAGAAACCCACTAGAAGTGTGACATCTTGTTTAGATAACAAAGAAAGGACATCTGTCACTGGAAAAGTGCCAATAATACAGGAAGGTTAGTAGGATGATCAGGAAATATTTGAGTGAGAATCAGGAAACAATTGGCAGCTTAAAATCAGATTGACTTTCAGACGGCACACCGCCTGTTCGTGTCCTCAGGATGAGTTTCTCATGGCTCTGCACTTTCTGTGATGATAACGTGTTGATCCTTATCCAGTCTTAGCTATCTATGTAATCTGCCCTGACTGCTAAGCCCTCTGAGCAAACACTACAGCTGAGGACAACAGTAACGTTTTCAGACTTGTTTTGAGGAGGATCTTTCTCATCCGCCACCGCAAGGAGGTCAGGTTCACCAGCATCTTGTCTTCCGTGGAGCCCAGACTTCAACCTGCTCTGGAGCGCAAGAAAACTGTGAGTATCTGGCCACCATTTGTTCACATGTAGTGGGAGCTGGGGATGATAATTCCCCTCAAGAACATTTCACATAGTTTTTCTAGCTCTGAACTACGTAACATATTAATCTCTTTACCATTTTAATCTGTGTAAAACAGAGATGAGGTGGTGGAACATTTTACTCATTTCCCATTCTCCAGTAACTGTAATTTATATTGAGCTGTAAATTGCCAGTGAGCTGGAAACAGCACAAAGTAAATACTTCCTAAAATGCTTTAATATGAGAGCTAATCACTGTAATGTACATTTCTTTTAACTTGGTTCACTCTAAACTGATAGCTAATTGGATAAGTAAGGTAAGTATTCAAACATGTCCAAACTTCATACAACTCCTGTGCAGAGAAAAAAAGTATTAGTGGAAAATCAAAAGCAAACTTTTAAGCTTGTTTGCACAGCAAGCTCAATAAGCACTTTTGGTGATCATAAAACCTGTACAATTTAGATGCTATTCTTTTTTGTCAACGTGCAGGCAAATTCTAGTACTAACAGAAAACCTGAAAATATTAAGTTTACTTAATAAAACCTATTAAAATGGGTGGCATGAAACTGAATTATTTTGACTGGAATATATACATCGGGGGAAAGCAAGATCTTGAATACTCACATTACAGCTCATTGAAAAGGCAATGGGCTATGCAACAAGATTGACAACAAAGGGAAAAATGATGAAGAAAATTGCCTTACTTATCTGCTACAGTGCTCTTGACTGCCAACTGTAATTTTATGGTTCATTATATAAAAAAATACCATTAATGTTAGTACTTGTGTATCATAATCGTACAAAGACAGGAAAAAGTTCATTGAAATGTGCTCCATTTTTAATCAAGACACAATAATTGTGTGCTTTTCAGGCATCATCAATTTCCATCAATTTTACTGTTGCAAAAATGATGTGCTTCTATAGTTCTTCCAAAGGTCAATTTCTGCATGAGGTATATCGACTGCAGGGATGTAAACTGTAAATAAACAGCTGCATAATTTATCTTCTCTGATATTACTTGATTCATCATGAGCTTTAAGTTGATCAGTGAGGAAAATGGAATCACTGGCTTGAAATTTCATGGCGCATCAGGTAACTTAGAAATTACAGGAACTTTGGTTGTATAAATGTTGCCACATAAAATGTCAGGCAACAGCCAATATTAGCATTGCAGAGCCAATATTACACAGAAAATGTGTCTGTCAGCTATCTGTGTGCTTTTCCTAGTTTTGAAAATCACAGAATGGATAAAGTTGTCTGAGGCAGTGGTAGGCTCTTCACTGCAATGTGTTGTGTGTCTTATGATTATAATTCTCTGGTATTATCTCAAAACTTTGACCATCAGAGAATTTGGTTCCTTGTACTTAAAGGCAATAGTAGTGCTACCCTACACACTCCATCATTCTTTTTGCTTTATTTTGTTTTTGCTTTGTTTTTATAGAGGGAAATGCATGAAACAGAAATTTAGAGACGCATCGGAGCATGCAGAATGTTTTGTGCAGAACAAGTTTCCTGAATTAATGTTTGTATTATTTCTGTACGATGTCAAGGACTAAGACTACTCAGAGGAGATTCTGTGTCCCAAGGACGGACTTCTCAAGAAAACAGCGATGGTTCCCAGACTGTATTTTCCCAGATAGGGGGTGTTCAGGCTATCTTTATTCTGCAGCTCTGTGATTGAGATTGACCTTGAGAAGTAGCTGCACTTTTCTCTTGGGAGTGTGCTCTGAGTTTTTCAAGCCTAGGTGTGTCAATTTATGCTTAGACATCGCAGCTGGCCACTGAAATACAAAAAGTCCATGGCACATATGGTACTGGGGACTTTAAAGACTGTCCCTTGTCTACTGGGACAGAATACCGAAAAGCCACCAGTGTGCTTTATAGGCAAGCTGTGCTGCAGTTGATCCTTTATCCTGTTGAACACATCCCCTTCTTGCAGAACTGCTACCAGTATTTCCCTTCATGCCCCATCTTGTAATCTCAATCTAAATGTTTTGCAGCACAATCTGTGTAGAGATGCCCAAGATGGAAGGTGTCTCTCTGCAGAGCTGAGCGCTGCCTTTCCCCCTGTGCACAGAGCATCCCCACACACCCTGGCAAGCCCACGGAGTGGGCTACCAGGATATATCCCCTTGGTCAAAGGAAGGAAGGCAGCTTTGATTTTTATTAGCATCATGTTATTTTTTGTCAGACTCCTTCAGTCACAGCTTTTTTTGCATCACCTGAAAGAGGCATTGGTACACATCACAGCCACAAAGGAACACATTTTCTCTCTCTTGTCCATCTTTAAAAATGCCTGGAAACCCTTACTCTTTCCTCTCTTTAAATAAAGAAGGGAAAACCCAGTACACTGGAGAAAGGCTTCTGCTGGGTAGATTATATTAGGGTAAAAGGATCATAAAGGCAGCATTACTTGGTCAATACATTTGTGTAATATTTCATCTGTACTAGTGTAATACACTATCAGGATTGTGTTGCCTGGATGAAGTATTACTTGATAAAATAAGGTCAGCTGTCAAAAACCTATTCCAGTGTCTTAGGAACTCAAAGTTTTGTTGGGAAAAAAGAAAAAGTTTGTTCCTGAAAAGCGCATTATTCGATATGGTGAAATGAAGGATGGTCAGGTTGAAGCTGGGAGGCTTCAACCCACTGTTTAGCCAGCGTGGTAAGGCCCAGGGCACTGGGAATAAGGTTCAGCATCTTCTGCGGCTCAGCAACCATCCTGAAATAGGTGAAATAATGCACACATTTATGCAGATTTGGGGATAAATGTTACTGTGCAACTAAGAGCCTCAAAGAGAGGCCATCCAGCAGTGGATGCTGAGCAGCAGCACAGAGCAGCATCCCCCTTTTCCTGCCTCGGCAGAAGGCAATGTCTGGGATAGTGTCTTGCAAATCTCACCATAAAAACATGTCATTATTCCTAGTGTATGATTAGTCTTTCATGCTTTCCTTGTTATAAATATATAACACATGCTACAGCACAGAATGTGATAATGTATTCTAATGTGATCTTTAATGCTGATATTTAAAAACCTGTTCCTGAATATGCACAGTTTAAATTTCACATGAATGTACATCTACCATTTTTTTTCTATTTTACAGCATGAAGTCTTTCAGGCAAAAGAGAGGAATTATGTCAATCAATTTTTACTCCTTTCTTCATATCAGTTATATAGTGATAAATATTTTCTTCATCTTCCACAAGAAAAATGAATTATCCTAAAACAACGCGTGCTGCAGTGTGTGCATGTGCTGGTAAGTCAAAATACAAACACCGAGAGAAGATATTCTCATTTGTTTTCCATTCTAGTTTTAAGTGATATTTTAGGAAGCAATCATAATAAAGAGGAGCTGAAGGAGCTGAAGAAATTATTTCTCAGTTAGACAGTAGCCTGCTGTTATCGCTAATCTAAGAGGCACTGGATAGAGGTCATTGTTTGATCAATGGGGTGAATTTCATTTTATGATGGTGAAAACAGACAGAGAATGGTACAATCAAGTGCTTTCAAAAAGAAAACAGAAGCAGTAAGAAAGTGATGGAGGAACCATAACAAAAATAAACAGCTTTATTGTTATATGTAGCCTGTTTTACAAGGACTCTGTACTGCAGAAAGAGAGAGGATGTCACCGAACATCAGCCCCCCCGATACACAGGGTATTGCCAGGATTTATAAACACTTTAAGTGCCCGGGACAGTCTTGTGGACAAATGGGGTTAACACAGTGCACTGCTACATTCAGACATTATCTCTCATAAAGGATAAACAGTTTAGTTTCCAAGCTGAACACTTAAGTAATATAATGCAGCTTTTGGGAATCCCCATGCAGGAGGAGTGCTGGCAGCATCTTTACCTCCTTGCTGTCAGAAACTCAAACACTGGGGGTTCCTTCCCCTGCGGACAGGCTCTGGGGTGCTGGCCCTGCTCTTTGCCTTTATTTGGCTTTTTGAGGTGCTTGGGGCGCAATTTGAATTGACCGGGCTTTACTCACACACTGTCTGATATGACTTAGTGTCACTAAAGTATATGGATTGCAAAGCCTGGTTTAAATGTTTTTTTTTTTTTNNNTTTTAATTGAGATTTTACAATTTGTTTGGAATATTGAGCACAGGCATGTTGTCATGGTAATTGAGTAATTATTTCATGTATAAATCCAGACTATGCCATAAATGAGCCTTAAACAGCATCTGCTCTTCCATTCAAGAACAGTAAAAGGGATAGAACATTCTTTGTGCTTTTGAAATTTTGGTTACAAATGGCTGCCCAGAAAGAAGTTAGAAATCCTTTCCCACAGAAATACTGAATCTCACAATAAGCAGAATTGACTGTCTATTTGAAATGATCCATCATGGAGCAGTCTACATAGCTTTACAGAGGAAGCAAGGCAACCAATTCTGATACAAGCTAGTAGAGGAGCGAGAGGTAAAGATTGCTCATATAGGGGAAAGGATAAAGGGATGTGATAAACGTATACCAGAAAAATGGACAGCCATGTATCTGTCACAGTGCATCAGGAAACTGCACATCTCTGAATGTCTGACTTACTATTGGTGTCTCAGTTGTAAAACAAATTAGGAGTGGATATTTTCCTTGGGTAAGGTGCTAAGAGCGTCATTAAAGCTGCATTTGTGTCTTTTGCAACTGGATGGAAAGGTGTCGATCAGCCAAAGCTATACACATTGGTAAAACAGGTACCGAAGTAGTCAAATGACAGGAAGAGAGACTTGAACAGATAGTGTTTGGCCCAAGTATCAGAGCTTATTTTTTGCCAATATATACAACAGAGATTTATTATTTTATTTTATTTTATTTTATTTTATTTTATTTTATTTTATTTATTTTATTATTTTTTTCCCAGAGGAAAACCTTGCAAGCTATCTGCACAATCAATGGAAAGCTAGAGAGAGCTCTTGTCAGCACAGGTTAATCTGGGACTCTTTGGCCTCTTCAGATCCTTGTGCATCAGAACAATACTTTGCATCAAATACTTGAACAGAGTCTCAAAGTACTCGGGAGTTCACAAAACTACAAGAGTAAATGAACTAAAATGCCTCCAATTTCTATGGCTTGCAAACTTCAAAAACTGTAATTGTGCTGGAAGTCTTTGATCTCAACATTACTCTTCTATTGACTTTGAAGTCAGAAGCACAGGGCTATTGTAGCGTGATCCTGATGTGTCAGGTGTTAATTCTCCATAGCCACATTCAATGTACACTGTGTTAGCTACAGACCACAAAGTGCTAAAGGATGTAACCACATGTAGAGTTTACTTACTGCTGAGGGTTTCACACGTTGGTAGTTCCAGAGCAGATTGTTTCTCACTAGCAAAGAGGTCACTGCAGACCGCTGATGCACTGGACCTCTGGAATGTCTTATCTAGGACAAATGAGCAATTATACATTTTTAATAATCAATTGTTACAGTTGAGCAGGAGTTAAACTGATGTCAGAAGTTACACAGTAACATTATTTTTGGAGACTGGGAGGAAACCCTGTGAAGGGGGAGGAGGATGAGAGGCTGGGCTGGAATGTGAGGAGCTGTGTCTGCCTGAACCCTGGGATGGGACTTGAACGCCACAAATTGGCACCAGCCTTTCCTTTCATGCAGCAGATGTTAAAGAGAAAAATGGAAAGAGATTCATTTATAAGGCTTGTAAAATATTAATTTGAGTGCTGTGTTTGAGGAGAATCGATCTCTAGAGAACGTGAGGTTTTTCCATCTCAGTCAAATTAGATTAGAGGTAGGAGCCGAGTGGGGTGAAATGTCATGTGGACAGCAATAGGGTGAAGCAGCCCGGAGCTCTGATCCCCTCTGATCCTCAGGAACGGCTGAGACCACAACTCTTTGAAGACTTTGAGACTTTAAGTAAATTCACAGTTTGCTGTTGTTCAGAGTATCTAAAAACGGACTTTTACGTAGCTAAACTAAGAAATACCTTATGGAATGTTTTCAGCTATTACTGACAGTAACGTCTTTACCTCGGGAGCAAAGTATTCATGACAATGCCAATAAAGAGCAACTGTGACAGCAGCTTTCAGTATCAGCATAGATGCAGAATGCTGAATATTACCTATGTTATCAATTGGCTAACACCTTCCACAAGCAAGATGTCTCTTTAGAAAGCTGACGCTTTTATTACCATCGTCATTTTCTGTCAGGCTTGACATGGTTAGGTTTTAATGCGTTTGAGGTTTCTGCTGTTGTTTAAATTTGTGATAAAAGAAGCGAGCATTTTCTGGGAGATGGATGTTGAAAAATGTGCTGTGTTTGAATAGAAATGGCTTCATTCTGCTGTTTCTTCTGAGAGTTCTGATATCTGTGGAGGACGAGACAAGTAATGGAGTGATTTGCCAACCTTTCGGTATAAAACAGTGCAGGTACAGCACAGGCAGAGGCAGAGACTTATTACTATGCTAAATATCTTTCCCTTTTAAAGCTCTGGGGTTTAGAAGATTTGTGCAGAGTTTCCATGGCCTTTGGATCCCCCAAGGGCACAGCCAGAAGAGGAACAAGGGCAGCAAGTGCATAGGCAGCTGTGAGCACACTGCGTGAACTAGTCTGCAATGTCATGCTGGTAGGAAATAATGTGTAATTTTCCACATCGTGAACAAAAATTCTCTATACTCATAACAATATGAATCAGTATAGATTCCTACTTTATTGTTTCATGGACACAGTCCTTTGATGAATGCCTAAAGAGGACAAGCTTAAAGAGAAATTTCTACCATTTCAGCTTTCTCAGTGTTTGTTGGTGAGGACATATCTTAGATCACAGAACACAGATCACCACTGGTTCACATCCGCCGCTGGAGTCTGTTAGAGAATCAAGTGTTAGCTGGAGCTGGTCCCTATGTTTATCCAACAAAAAGAGATGTTTGGCCAGTGTTTGATAGGGTCCTGCAGTGTGGACCGCAGACCCTGAGCCACCTTCTCTGCCGGTGAATCCCCAGGCACACCGACCGCCCAGTGGAACCTGCTGCTGTGCCTCGCCATACCCACACCCCAACGAAAATGCAGGTGGAGAGGAGCCAGGAGTTGCCTTTGTCATGTGAGGCTTCTTTCTGAATATTTATGTCTGAAATATAAATCACGCTAAACACATCACTCAGTGTAATAGGTTCCTGTAATTAAATGGGAGCTTTATTGAATAAATTACTGTGGTGGTAATTATGTGTGTAATACTCCTGCTATATCTCCGGCAATTCCTTTGACTTTATTGCAGATAAAACAATGACTTTGTCTATTTTCATAATGCTTGAAATGCTCATGGTGAGTTGTCCACAAGTCTTTAAAAATGTTGCCATTATTAGTAATTAGCTCAGTATTGACACAGCATTATTCCTAATGCTTCTTGTATAAGGACAGTGCCAGTGGCACCTTCTGTTAGCTCTGGAAGCACGTACTTGCCAGTATGAGGCATGGAGCTTGGTATATGCAAGAAAAACCGGTAATACAGCAGGAAAACGTTGATTTACTCTATAATGCCCCCAAACTGATATTTCTTGATAGAGTGGAGAACCAGAAATTAACTGCTCCCAATCAGAGTTAGCATATAGCTGAGGATAACTTGATAATGTTGGCCTTATGTTTTGCATGTTAATCAATACTTAATGTATTCACAATTTTCCCTTTCCTTTGGCTGAGGTATTTCTATAGGCACACAAGTACAAACTCACTGAGTGCACAGTTAAATAAAATTCCAGTGGGTTTTATTTTTATTTACTGCTTTCTCCAATATATGCACATCTTCCAAATCTTTACAGAGCTACATCGATTCCTGTAGTATCATCTCCTTGTTTGCTGAGTGTACATGGTGACTGATTGTCCCTTGATACTTCAGGAAGACCTGAAAGATACGAGAATGTAGTTTTAAATAGGCTAAGACTTCATTAAGCTACCACTACATCTGGGAAATTATACGAGATGGCTGAGAATTTCCTGACAATTCTTTCCCACTGAAAAAAAGTGCTGATTTGCCAAAATAAAAACTGTTTGCTAAGCAGAATTAGATCCAATATATCCAATTAAGAACTGAAAGAAGCCAGTGCAACAGTAGGTTGACACTGCTAACTGAAGATCATGGATTTTCTTGTAATGGCAATTTTTCAAAATTTTATAACAATAATTAAAAAAAAAAGAAACCAATTAATTTGATTGACCTGACAAAAATGGAGGTGGTGATTGGAAATGTGAGATTTGCATCTTGTATCTTGAATGCAGTTTTTCTTCTAACTGTTGAAAAATTACAGGGCAAGGAAACATAACCCACGCTTAGCTGGGAACTTCTTCATTGGCATATGCCATGCTCCAGAGGCACCTCAGCCTCTGCTCAGTTGGGAAACTGGGGGAAAAAATCAGCATCTCCATGTAGAAGTCATTAACAATCAGTTTTCCTCCTCCTTCTTCCATCTTCTGGTTGAAGTTTAGTTGCACTCCCAGGGCATAAACAAGCCCAAGCAACCCAAAGGCTTACTCCTCCGTTCTTCACTTCTCGCCAGCACCTTGTTTGGTTCCAGCCACAGATCTGGATGCCACAATGTAATTTAGGAATTCAGTTAGATCTCTGCTCTATCTCATTTAAATTATCTAATCTACACATTTCTTGACCTACTAGCCTCCTTCCCAGAGGTCTGGGGTCTCTTTGGACCCAGGTATGAGCTTACACCAGCCCTTCTGTGATCCTGCTCAGCTCTGCTAAACATCTCCTCTTTGCCTCAGTTCTACAGAACTTCACTTTTTCATGATTAACCCATATTAATGCATGTCTAATAATGGCTTTCCTTGAGATTTACATTACTGTTGTATCAGGTTCCTGTCAAGTTAGTTTGAAAATACAGAGAAAACACTTGAATTAATTTTAAGTAAAATCTGAAGCTATCTTCAATTAATAACAATAATTTAGGAAATTAATTTGTACTTACACTCAATAGGGTGCAGGAAGGATAGCAGAGTGTTTTATTAGGCTGTGAAAAGCCTAGCTAGTAACTTATTCTGTAAAAGAAAAAACAAACTGATAGCAGCTTTCTATAGAAATTCACAGTATCTCTCTGCTCAATGGTGCATGGAAATACATGTGCTTTGTGTGAATATAGAAATGAGGAAATAATTTTTCAAGCAAAGTTATAGGTACTTCTTCAAGAATTTCTATTGCTTTGGAAACATTATTCTTTTTTGACACAGCTTTACTGATCTGTCATCTGACGGGTAGATCTGAGATGGGTGAGGAAATATTTCCCTTCATTTTATGATAAAGAAAAGGGGAGAAAGAAAACTAAGCATTAAGATGCCAACATGTGTTTTATCTACTTCAGTATTGCCTGAGAGTACCAGATTCAACAGAACAGCATCACCTTTGCAGAAGTTATTGCCTCACCTTCTCCGCCTCCTCTCACAACTTTTCCTGTTTTTTCCTGAGCTCTTTGTAATTTACCTTTCACAGGAGAGCAAAGCATCCGCTCTCGGAGGGGACAATGCATTATACAGAAATCAATGCCATCAAGCACCAGCGAGCCCCAGGTCTGCTGGACCAAGAGGAATATTTCTAAGGGTGGTATTCTGTAAGTGCAATGAGATATTTATGTGCCTTTAAAACTTACACAGTGCCTGCTGGTATCTAAACACAGTTCAAACAGCCAGATGGCTGTTCACAGACAGCCTCAGCAGGCCTTGTCATAGGAGACTTTTCCCCAGCTCCTGCCTCTGTCCTCGTCCCCTCCTGTGGGGGCTGCTGGGAGGGAGGACAAGGCACAGACGGGTGTGGTGCAGAAGCCATCGCTCCAGCAGTATCCCTGAACTTGCCTCTTTTTCTTCAGCCTGAATAAGAGGTACAACCAAATTACACACACATAGCTAATAGCAAAGTTGCTACAAGAGTACCCTCACTTTGTGTAGCAGAGATTGCTCAAATATTTTCAGAAATTGCATTTGGTACATGCACCTGCTATGACAATATTATTGTGACATGTGTTTCAGCATCTCATTGTGAGCCTGTCATTAAATTCTTCAATAGATCCTCAAGGTTAATAATAGATTGAGTAATCTGAGCTATTGTTTTTCCTTTACTGTGCTTTCCTTTACAGGTTACTGCTGTACTCCACAGGAAAACTGCCTGAGACTTTTGTGACTATAATTGTTCTAAAGACTGTGGTTTTAGCAGGGTGATTGCGTTTAGGTTGAACTGAGCCGCACACAGTATTTGCTGCAGAAAGAGATGGATGAGTAGGAGGAGACTAAAAAATTTATCCTTACAGTTGGGGAAAAGATGTGATTATGCATTTTTCTTTAGCAAAATATAAGGATCATAATAATTCTTCAAGATGTTGACTAGGAGCTGAAGGCTAAAAACGTCATTTAGAAGAAATAAAATGCAGAGTCTGTCAGGAATTATTTTACTTTCAACTTCATGGTCAGCTGATACCCTTGACCCGCTAAATGGAAAGGTCATAGCTAAACTACAAAGTAGCTACTACTTTAAACAGCAAAT
This sequence comes from Alectura lathami, assembly GCA_013399715.1. Taxonomy (NCBI): domain Eukaryota; kingdom Metazoa; phylum Chordata; class Aves; order Galliformes; family Megapodiidae; genus Alectura; species Alectura lathami. The sequence continues at coordinate 175,703 of VXAV01007771.1, read as the reverse complement.
ATAAAGGGCATTGAGCTCGACAAAATATTAGTCCTAAGCCATGCGTGCTGACAATAAATTCAAGAGTTTCCTGTAACCTCTTTGCAGCTTAATGTAAACTTTTTTCTTCTGATGCAAATAGAGATACTGATTATATGGGATGGTATTTCTAATGCTTTCCTTTTGTTTTATTTTTATTATTATTATTTATTTATTTAAATTTTAATTTTGTTATTGTTGTTGTTGTTCTGGTAAACATATTTTCCAAAAAGGAAATTGTTAGTAGACTTTTGGAATGCTCCAGCATCACAGCGTCTTGGCTTTCTGGGGCTGAACACAGGACACTTTCTGGGATGTGCAGTTGTGCCTGCAGCTTGCAGGCACCTCCTGATCTCTCTTTCTGTCCCTGTTTTTAATCAGAGATTCAATGTAGCACCCAGGTGTTTCACATTAACACAGCAGGATTGTAGTGGGAGTCCCAGTGAGTTCTCAGCTCCATAAGAATTTCCCTCCATTGTGCTACGAAGATGCTGTATCTGAATTACTCCAGACATCAGTAAAAATGTGAAACCATTTTAAATGTGTAAGTTCAGCAATTTGATAACACGGGCAACAAGGACTGGTAAATCTCATCCACTATCATGAAGATAATGTTGACAAACACTAGTAATACTTCAAAGGAAGGTCAGTGCTCCAAACAAATTGCTTTGGAGCCTTCAGCTCAGGTGTTTGCTCTCCAATGCATGAATATATGGTGGGTGCAAAATTTAAGGATATTAAGTTATTTAGCCTCGGAGTCTGACTTCATGATAGACAGTGGCACTGAATTCCACAGCTTGAAACTTGATTGTGTGTCATAAATAGTGCACGTGTGCCACATTGAATACACGGCCTAATTTCATTTACATTGAGAACACACCTGGAATAGGAAATATGATAGCAGTGGCTTTGTAATACTTTTGTAACCTTTTTAAAATCACTTATAACACTAATTTTGAAACTGTAAATTTATCTTTCAAAAGATTTCATTAAAAATTGGTGTTTAATTTCAAAAACAGACTTGCTATTGTGAATTTTCTGTGTTTCTGTCTAAAGAAATGAAATCTGAAATCCTTTAATGTGAGCAAAGTTTTTAGTTTTGCTGAAATGAACTTTTCTTGAATGTTTATTCTTTCACTCTACTTTTCAGGCTTGTGTAAAGGAATCTGTGTCCCTCAGCCCTTCAAAAGCCTTTCACACAGCTCCACTTGCATTGTGGATAGACAGCTTTTTTGCTGTTTTCAGTTTCTGCATAAAATTTCATTCTGTGCTTCGGGGACCATCATGGCAGTCTGACACTCAGATAATTTGGTATATTCATTACTTCCCCACAAAGCTCCTCTCTGTATTTTTAAATATCAGCAGAACAGATGTCAGTCCTGGACAGCAAGAAAGCTGGTAACATTTGGGGATCATCTAAAGAAGTATTGGATGTTCAGGGCCTTATATCGCCCAGCAATGAAAAGCAGGTATGCATATAAGTTATGAAAATTAAAGCACTAACTACATAAATTGTCCAACAGAGAGGACTCAGAGTATTTCATCAAGCATCAGAGAAATAACGGCTTGATTGGCTCCTCCAGCCAGGAATGCCTCTTTGCTAGGATGCAGCGCGCTACCCTCGCCCTAACCCTGTAGACGACAGATCAAATAGAGAAGCACGGGGTCTGTGGCCCCGTAAAATTTAATATATGAACCCATGGAAAAGCCTGTTATTCTTTTCTTTCTTTTTGGCTGCTTGGTTGTGGCTGCAGGGACATGAACACTAGTCCTGACTGAAGATCTGTGGTCTTCTGTTATTTGTTCATATTTTTGCCTCCTTGATTGAACTTTATGCCTCTGGTGTGTTCCTGAGAACACTTGAGGGTAGTGGATTTTCTGTTCCACACGACTGCTTATTTTGGGAAAGAGGGAGAAGCAACCAAAAATAAATCTAGAGCCAGTTCACTTTAGATATAGCTTTAATGTTCTGTTTTTCAGGAAGAAAAAATTATTTATTGATGAAGAAGATCACTGAAGACATTCCCTCCAGGGGAGCTGCAATTATAAAGCAGGACCCTCAAAGGAAACCCACTTTTTCTTTGAGTATTTTGCACCAGGAAATCTGTTGAAACGTGCCTGCTGGGCAGATCAGCTCACAGCTCCATCCTGATTTCCTGCTCTGCTGGTTGGGGCTTCTTCACCCAGCAGTGAAGAACAGCTCTGGTGGAGGAATGCCGTCTGGAGAAACAGCCGCAGATGGCCAGTTAAGATAGGTGTAAGATAGGTCTCGTTGCAAACCTACCCAGCAGGTAGGCTGGGGCCAAAAATATCAATATCCAAGCTCTGCCTCTGTGCAAGGAAGAGCAAAATCTGCAGCTGTGTTAGCAGAGTAGTGAATGTTGCACTGAAAAATGGAAAACACCTTTTGTTTCTTCCCTTAACATTATTCCATATGCATTGAGAACAGAATATGGATTGCTGGGAAAAGGCCCTGAGAGCCTTCTGAGTGTACAGACATTGTGGCAGTCTTCAGAAGTTTGACAATTCCCAATGCACTCTTTAATAAAAACTGTCATGGAAAGGTAGACCAATCTACATGTCTTTGCTCAAGAGCTGTAATTCTGTGGGTGACATCAATAAGGTCTGAGTTGTTCTTGTCACTGTGAAGATTGTCTTTTTGATACCTGTACGGCTTTGAAGACTCCCTGAAAATTCATGTTGACTGGCATCAAGCTGTATCTCCTATTTTGATACTCAGTGGATTTTTGTGATGATCTTAAATCAGTTATGATTTAAATATGTCCACAGACCTGGACAGTTACAGCTGTCAGACATCCTGCCAGAGCCTCACCCTCCGCGTGCAGTGCAGCAGATGGGGGCATGGCACCCGCACAGCCCAACTCCAGCACTCTGCCCGAAGGTGGCCAGCTCCTCTCTTCTGCTTATTAAACAGCATTCATCATGGCACAGCTAATGCAACACAGCTGCTTGCAGTGAAGTTGGTATTTGTGCAAGCATACAAAGATATATGCCCAAACTATTGTTCCAACAACATTGCTTTCAACATTAATCTATTGCTAGAACTTAATATACAGGCAGGCATTGTTATTTTTAGAGTCTTTTTAACATACATTCTGGACACATCAGAAACAGTATTTTTTAAATATCCATGAAACATGCCACTGCATTTCCTGAACTCAGTAACAGCCACAATCTGGCTTTACTTTTAATATTTCTTCCTTATTACCTTAATGATGCCGCTTCCATGCAGACACAAGACAGAGGGACTTTGATGTGAGCTTTGGGCATATGAATATTATTGGCAGAAGCCCTTTGTTTCACTTGAGTAAGAAAGGGAGTAAAATATGAAGGAAATATCATGTTTCCAGGTTAACAGAATTAGGATTTTGCTTTTGTTGGTGGCTGTTTTTTTTTACCTGTTGCTTGAGTCAGTGGTGTTTGGGGCTCGTAATACGCTGATTTAGCCTTGCAAAAGGCTACGGAGTGTCTATGCTGGTGCTAGGAGAAGTACAGAGAGAGCAGCTGCAGGAGGATTGTCATATTTTGTATTCAGGCAACCCACAGCTGTGCTCCTGACATCATTGTTCACAGGTGCACCATGTGAGCCAGCTGAAACCTGGTTTCCTGCTCTGCTCTCCTGGTGCCCTGGAGGCAGCTCAGGGCTGGAGGGTGGCATTTTGCAGATCTTCTACCTTTGCCCACCCTACAGGAATACCTGCATTAGTGAAGCCACACAAACACAAACCAACGTGGTGGATTTGTAAGCGTGCAGCACAGGATGATCACTCCTCCAGGAGAGGGTGGGCTCTCCCTCTCAGAGCCACAGTACCTTCAGGTCTAAAGGATCGATTTACAGGGCTTTGATGGATGCCAGCCCCTGATGAGGTGCTTAGAATAGGGCCTAATTTCCTACTCAGACACAACAAGGAATAAAATCCCAGGAGACAGAAGAGAAACTTTAACACTGGAAGATGATGAACAGAAGAGAAAATAAGCAAAGGTATAGGAGATGTGTATTTCATTTGATCTTAGATTGCATGTTTGTCTTATTGCTAGAACTTCTCCTGTTTCACATGCTTTGCTGTTCTCATGTACTCCTTACCATAAAAAGCTGCTCATAGTTACAGTGATGTTTCTAGAAGGTGAGTGTATGTATGTCAGGAGAAAAAATAACACTTGCATTGAAGGATGATTTAAGATTATTCTTCCACACTTCTGTGTAAGATTGGATCTATTGTAACCTTCCTAAACCTTTGTTACCTTTGTAATTTAAACTGACAGGTTAAATGCTAATGCAATTGATAGGGGTGAACAACTGGTCAAGGAACAACCTGATCTGACTGTATAATGCATCAGAGAATTGCAAAAATATGCAGGTCAGATGTAATTTTGACAGAAAATGGCTTGCTGCAAGGGTTTATGTTTCCCTGGATAGTCTTAAAAGAGTTGGTCTGTAGTAAGTACCACATTGCTTGAAAAAAACATCAAGTTAACCTTAATGGAAAAAATCCAAGTTCTCAATATCCTCAGATTTCATTATCAGTTTTTATTGGAGCTAGGGTAATAAGATTATAGAATTAAAAGAAAAGTTATATCCATTTTCCTCAGCCCAGCAGTCCTAATGTGCAAAAAAGAAAGCGTTGCTCATTTCTCACCACAAATACACACCGAAAACTACCTGGAAAAAGAAGTGGTCTCTGACTGTGTACAGCCTGATTTGGTCCCTATTGAAGTAGAAATTCTGTTACTTCAACAGGCACTGGGTCATGGCAACTACTCGTAACAGTAGATAAAAAGACATTATCTCAGGCATTAATCCCAGAGTTAATGGTTTTCCACTTGGCATAGCATATACTGCTGGTGAGTGAGACAATGGTGTGAATCTGGGTCTTCCTGTTTTAGCTGAGTGCCCTGAGCGGTTGCATGCAAAAGCAGCCTCTCTTTTCAGGTGTAGCATATATTTAGGTGAAAAAAAAAAACAGCTGGGAGGTTTGAGGGCAGTTCAGCCTAGACTGCCTGATCTGTACTTTAGGGAGTTTACCTGGAAAGTAAGCCAGCCAGGTGTACATTGCTCTGCTGATAGGCTGACATTAATTTGAAGCAGAAGGAAAGGACTAGGTATCCTGGAATGGCAGCTGGGCATCTTCTCCAACAATAATCTGTGAACCTCTCCTTTACTTCCTTACCTTAACATACTATGTCCTTTAAAACAAACAAACAAACAAAACAAAAACTGTTTCAGAATACATATTCACTTCTATTTTGGGGCACTGGTTACTCCAGTGTGAGCATTAACTAGACAAACAACCCTTGGACCAGCACACTGGGGAAGTAACTGTTCTCTGAAAACTTTCCCATCAAGAAGAGAGTGGGTGAATCCAAAATTTGTCTTCACTGACATTATGCTGATGTATTTTTGGTAGGATAGTGCTCAAAAGAGTGTTAGTTCAGTGTTAGTTCATTTGTTTTTAAATCCTGAAATGCCAAAGATTGCTCAGACTGTGCCACCACCAAGCACTCCCCAGCTGGTAGAGGTGGAAAGGAGCCCACTCCAACAAGAACAAACAAGCAGGCAGTAAATGGACCAGCATAAAGAGAAAGAATAGACATATAACACCTCCCTCCAAAAAAAAAAAACCCTTATTTTGAATATTTTACTGATATTTTTTCTATTAGACTTTTTTTTTTTTTTAAAGGAAACTTCAGGTTGAATTTCTCCTTTTGCCAGTGCTCACTGTACTCTTCATCCACATCAGTGTTTAAAAAAATAGAAATGTAAATTGCATCAGTGCTTTTAAATGCCTTAAAAATAATAATTCAGTGTCTACTCTGTGAAATGGAGCTGTCCTCACTGCTTTAGCCTGCAGAGTAGGTTAGCATAACATGAAATCAATTATTGTACTAGACATATAAAAGCTGTCAGGTTTCATACTGAACTGCAGGATCTCCCTCCTTGAATGTTTGATTTCCCACCATGTGTGTGAAGCTCCAGAAATAAAGAGATATCAGACAGATTCTGGGGTAAGAAATGACTTTGACTATCCTGAATTACAAAGGGAAGTCTGGAATGAGTAATGCACCCTGTGAACAAGAGTCTCTTTTTAATCAAACATTTCCTACTCCCTTAAAGTAACACAGAGCACAAACTACAGAACAAATATTGAATTTCTGTTATGCATTGTCATAACTGAGACACCATTTCATTCCTTTCCCAGCTTGTCTGGGATCGGAAGGAAGGACGGGCTCCCACCAGCCACTTGCCTACTGCCCGAGGGTGTAGATGGCTGGGCCTTGTGCTGTACTGCTAGCAGCCAGGATCAGCAGAATGGAGGAGGGAAGTGAGAGGGAAAAAAAGGTAGAACTCGGACAGTCAAGATAAAAACTAGTTTACTAAAATAGCTAAGGAGCAAAATATAATAAAACTGCAAAAGGGATGTAAGGGTAATAATACTGATAACTGGACTAAAACACTGTCTTACAAGAAGGCGATTTCTCACCCACACACAAGCCCAACCCAAAAAACCAGAAGAAGAGCCATGCAAGCCGTGGTTTCCCCCTCTCCCCAGAAAGCAGGAGGAGGGCCATGACATGATGTACATGGTATGGAATATCTCATAGGTCAATTTAAGTTAGAAGTCCTAACTTCGTTTCCCCCCCACACACACAACTTCCTGATCCCTTCTCGTTCAGCATTTGCAGATTTGACTATGCCAGAAACCACCACAGGAAGGAAGGAAGGAGATTTATCCTGAAGATCAACACACTTTCTTTTAGAAATTATGTTCTAGACAATAAGTAATCACAGTAAAGTTAAAATCAGTCATCTGATTTCAGGTAACATATTAGGGCTATAACCAAATCTGAAGACTCTTGTCATAGCTTGATGACTATAATGCTTCAAAGCTATAATAGCCATCACCTTTTTATCATTCATATTACCACCAGGCCAAGAAAAAAAATGAATTTCTTTAACATTTTTCTACCATAACCTTTAACTATATGTATTATTTCAAACATCTGAAATAACAGTTTATATGGCACAACAGAGTAATACATTTGCCACTCACCGCACACCACAGTTTGCCAAGCTCAGAGGAGTGCAAATGCTTAAATCTGTTCTGCATGTCATGGATGTACATCTATTCCTTCTGTCATGCTGTGGAATAACCTTTATATGATGCAGAAGTTGAAGGAACATCAACAGAAAACATAAGGTTTGTACTTAAAGTCAAAGAAGACTCTTTCAGTTATATCACCATTATAAAATTGCTCTGCTTACCTGGTTTTGGGAAGGCTTTACCTGGCTAGTTCTCACATACTTTATATGGAATGTACAACATAAATATTCTGTGGGTTCATTTCAAAAATATGTTAGTAATATACCTTTCCAGTGTCCTTTGTGTTCTTTCATGAAATGTTTATTCTTGTTATATCAAGTAGGTGCTAATGCGTAATCCCCACATGATACATAGACCATCTTGATAAATAATCATGTGTATGCTCCAGTGACTTTGTGCATAAACGCTCCTATACATAAGTTACTACTGCCTTGGGCCCTGAATGGATCAAATTTGTAAACAAAGCACTATATTTCTTACCTCTGTTGAAGTGTATTATGATAGCAATACTGGCATTTATCTAGACTGTTGATATAAAGGTTTCTAGCCACACAAGCAATGCATATTGCATTATGAAATTCTGTAAGAAACTGCTTGAAATATTACCAGAAACAGGGGATCTTGCAAAACATTGAGTGAGCCCGGAGGTGGAATGGTTGCTGCTGAGTACACAGTGCTTTGGATCAAGCCTTGGAGAACACTACCTGTAAAATAAGAAGTTCGAAGATCTTAATTGTGATTGTGTCACTGTATCCCTCTGAAAACTTGATGCTTTCATTCAGTGAAAGGTCTCAGCAGTGCAGAATAGCTTTTTGTTAATGTTTAACTAGTTCAAAGACTCTGGAAATTTCATTTGTATGAGGTATGTCTTTCAGTCATACTAAAGGGCTTAAAGCGAGCACACAAACCCAGTGCAAAGGCTTTGGTTCTTCAGTTTGGTGGGATTGGCTTATGCTTCTGTAGGAAACTTCCTCAAGAGATCTTCGCTTCCCCAAAGCTGCTTGGAGCTTCAGCCTCCACTGCAGGGAAGGCTCTAGCATGAGTCCCAGGGAGGAGACCTGTGTGAAAAATAATAGTGCTCCAAAGCTATCAGTTGTTCCGTGTCTCCTCTGCTACAGCACACAGCTGGTGCTGACATGGAAATAAAATTGGAGCAAATCTAAATCTATTGGAATATTTCTCAACTGCATTAAGTAAAAGGGATTCGGATATAAAAGGCAGGGAATAGAACAAGGGGCAGCTATTCTACTGGACAAGCAAAAAGTTATTGGACTTCAGTCTGATTTGTCTGTGGTTTCTTTTGTGACCTTTTACAAACTACACAGAGTCTGCCCAAGGAAATCACAAAATCATTTCTATTGGCTTCAATGGATGAGAGATTAAGGTCCTAATTTCTCTTTGAATCAGTGTTCTCATTAGTAAATTACCAACCTCAAAGCTTAATGCTTCCAATGCTCTTCAGTATCCTTGAAGGGCAAGTGATGCTGGAATGTTAACTCTCCTCATTGCCAACAGCCATACAGCATACAAATCTAGATTAATACGAGCTTTTCACTGGTGATGACAGCACTGTAAAATCCGAACCTGTGTTCCCTCTGCCCCAGAAGAACCAGGCAAGAGTCAACGAGATTAAATATTATAGCTAAAGAGAAAGCTGATTTCTCAGCAGGTACCTTGTATTTCCTGCAGGTTTTACTATAGTTTCAGACAGATTTTCATTTTCTGTCATCAGAGCCTCGACTAAACTACAAATTTCATTCACAGAGTTAATCAGCAAGTTCACTTTGCCTAGATTTGAAATTTCTGGAGCTGAACGTTCACTTTGTTACATTACTTAGGGGCTTATAATGTTCAAACAGCATTATGAACTCAAATCTCAAGGAAAAGTAAACGTTCATGCTGGCAGTGGTCATCTTATCTATCAACATTTGAAAGGAAAAGGTGCAAATTTCATAGAATCATAGAATGCCTTGGGCTGGAAGGGACCTCAGAGATCATCTAGCTCCAGCCCCCCTGCCGTGGACAGGGCTGCCAGCCACTAGCTCACAGATCAAACTGCCCAGGAACCCATCCAGCCTGGCCTTGAGCACAGCCAGGGATGGGGCAGCCACAACTTCTCTGGGCAGCCTGTGCCAGCGCCTCACCACTCTCTCAGTGAAGAATTTCTTCCTGATGTCCTGTGGAGAAGAAATGAAAGACTGATGGTGAATTTGCTGGTGAGCTAAGCATTTCAAAGAAGGGCAATTCCAAATATTTTCCAGCAGGAAATTATTAAATCTGGGATGATAAAGAGGGTATACTTTAATTTGCTAGCTTGGATGTTCATTAACTCTTAGTGGATTGTGCAAATATCAGCCTATAGCTTGCAGCATTACTTAGATAATGACTGTATCAACACAGTTAGACTTTCTAAGAGCAGTTTTTGTTGTATTGTTCTCTGTCATATGATGTTTGCATCACAGTAACAGGCAACTTTTTAATATTGTTCAAATGCTAGACCTGCTAGAGTAGTTCAGTCTCTGAGGCTGTGATTTTGGATGCCAATGCTTCAAAGGAAATGTCCTCAAAAACTCAGGTCAGATGTCACCAAGCCCTGACTATCGTGCTGGCTGAGCAGATGAGCCTGCACCACAGCTGATGGTGTTCCCCCAGCTGTCATGCCTGAAGGACCCAATCTGACGGATATCCTGGGCTGGGCTTCAAGCAGAACACACACAGCCCCTTGTGCTCTTCCCATCCAGAGGGCTGCTAGTTGCATCGCTGACCTGGGAAGAGGCAGACTGAGGTTGCGCCCTGTGACCTGGCTGGGAAGGGTTCAGATCCTGCCTCTGAATGTCCTCCCTGGACTTGGCCACCAGTTATGCAGCAGGGAGCATTTCTCAGTCTTTTTCCTGAAGCTGTTGAACTTGCATCAATTCAACTGCCGTAACAGTTTCATAAACTCATTGGCGTGGGGCTTGGAAAACAGCTGTTTTTCATTTCCAGTGTGGGTGCTTCAACCTGTAGTCAGCACAGCCACACTCACCTTTGCACACTAAACCTTGCCTTGTGCCTGTACTCATGTGGAAAGCACTAGGTAAATCTAACTTTTGTGTAATCCTTTATTGGGAATAAATACCGATCTCCCTCATCCTCACACTCTGCTCCAAAACAACCTCATTTTGCCACCACCAATTAAAAGCCCATCTTTGCTCTGTCTCACATATGCTCATTCAGACCCACCCTTTCAAACTATCTATGTGATTCCAATATACTCTTCTTAGCCCTCTATGCATATGATTAACCCAGGCTTTGACTCGCTAGTTATGCAAAATCCCCCGGTGGCAGATTTGATTTTATATGGGGTGAATGGGTGGCTGGTGCTTTGCATAAATTTCATATCAAATGACTTCATCCATTTATTGGTGATAACTGGAACGGTAGTTCTTAGGCTGTGACAGATGGTACAGATATTTTGGAAGACTTAGATGTCAAGAATCTAGGCAGCAGATGAACAATAATTTAAACATATTAGTGATATCTAAATAGAAAATTTAAATTGTGTGGAAGTCAGGACAGGCTTCGAAACTTGCCCAAGGGACAAAATTAGGGCATGTGAGATAGAGACAGATATACAAGCCTAAAAAATTGAAAGCCTGTCTGCTATGGCCATGCTACTGTCGTTATTGGGATTACAGGTGCCCACCTGTCTATATGACTATTCTATTTTCCCTTGGTCAAAACACACCTTGGGGCACAATCTTGAACTGCTGACTGGAGTGCAGTGCTGTTCTCAGGAGAAACACAGAGAGGCTTCAGTAGATCTTTCCATGCAACCTACTGTAGGGAACCTGCTTGAGCAGGAGGGTTGGACTAGGTGATCTTGTGAGGTCCCTTCCAACTGCTATGATTCTGTGATTTCTCCTCTACACTGGCCTGACATATGGTATAAATCATAATCCTTCTTTCTTCCTCCTGTTACTTGGCATTATCAGTGTTGGAATATTATTATTTTCAAGAATCACTCATGTATTGCCTATGCAGTCTGAATGTCCCAGCTGGAACATTCCTTTTAACAGCCTGGGGAGCAGGCAAGCAGGTTTCTCACACAAGGAGAATTGTGACCAACTAAAAGGATAAAAATGGTACAGACCTTTTCACTCTCATTTATTCCACTGCTCAGATTTCTAATTTTATCTATTTTGCATATCAGGCAATTATTCTAGCACTAAATGCAGTTGTGAACATGCACATACACTCATACCTTGTATAAAAAGTTTCTTCATAAATATTTCTGCCATGAAAACCCATCAACAGTCCTCTGGGAGAGGGGGTGAAGGTGTGTATCCAGCAGCATTTCTTGGCAATGAGTCCTCATAGCTTCATTCCTGTGAGAATAGAATGTGCCTTTTCAGTAAATTAAAAAAGAAACCTCCATCTTCACTGCAGAGTATCACCTGACACGCTTGTTGATTTACTCAACTTATTTTTCATTCCATAATTCTTCCAGACTGTGTTCAAATGATCTCATTCTGCATTTGTTTGATGAAGGTTACCAATCTGGAAAAGCCATCTACTTTCACCTTCATTATTATGACTGATATTTCTGCTGCTCTGTTTACTTGCCTTTAATCTACTCCAAGGATAACATTTGCTTTTGGCCTCATCCACCAGGAATTCAGTAATACCCTTTCCCCTATCCCCACCTAAGCAGCAAGAACCTCTGTAGAACACGAATCTTCGGCCTTGTAGTGCTGTAACATCTGAACTTTTCATCTGGTGACATCAAGAACTGTGGAAAAAATGAGTGGTGTGGTCAGGACAACTCTAACTGACCCTCAGTGGTCACTGATTTCAGCCACAACCTGTGTAATTGATCATGGGAACCACTTTAAATTGGTTCAAAGCGAATATGAGCAGCTGCTCAGCTGTAGGGTTTGTTATCCCAACAATAGTTCTGGATTAGTTCCCAGTCCCAGAGGCCAGCAGGTGATGTGGGCAGAGCAGAATCATTCCTGAGGTATTTTAAAAGCCACCAGTTTTCAAAAGTGTGCTATGTTGAATTAAAGCTTGTCCAAACTATTCAGCCTGGTCATATTTCTTCACCATTAGTGCCGTATATGTCATCTGTTGTTTCAGCACCAGTTAATCCGTCTGTGCTTGAGCTGTAGATTTGATTTATGAAGATGCCTATATCTTATTTGTTTGCTACATGTGACAAACACAGCTCTTTTTTTTTTTTTTTTTTTTGCGTAATGTGAAAAACACCGCTTTTTTTTTTTTTTTTTTCCTCACTCGTTGTCTTTTCATGGTACATCCACCAATTAGTCTAAATTCTGAAAGACAAGAAATACAAGAAAAATTAATTCCCACAACTGTCACTGACATGTTTCTACCTTTTCACCATGCCACAACAGGACATGTTCAAGTACATATTTTGATTTACAATTTTTCACTGCCCCCACTCATTGCTATCAAAATGCATTTTTAACCATGAGTATATAAACCTGATGATTTGTATCCATAATCAGCTAGGGTTATAAGGAATCTCCTGCTGTGGTTAGTCAAGGTAATGCAGGCTCAAGCAAAATTACTTCACTCATAACCAGCAATAATTTTAATAATGTTATTTCTATTTATTTCAAAGTTCTGGGAAACATTAGGCAGATTAATGTTGCCTTTTGAACACTGAGAATGTTCCTTTCTTCAAACATCAGCTTTGCACTGTAAACATAGAATCCAATAGAATTTGTTCTTTTTCTTTGTTGGTTTGTTTGTTTGTCTTTCTTATCTGTGTGCCTGGATATGCCTGCTCTTCAGTTCTCTTGCTGTGTTCCAATACATTAGCAATATTTTTCCCTTTGCCGCCTCATTTAACCTATGCAATAAAGATGCCTGTCATGTCATAAAGTAAGAATTTTCCCTAGAAATTTCTGTAGAAGTTCATGTCAAGCTGGACATTTCTATTGATTTTTGAGTTGGTATTAGCAGGTCTTTTTCTGTCTTGCTTTTAACAATTGACTTTTAGACCTTCACATCCCTTAAAAGAAATACTGCTGTGAGTTGTGATGACCCAGTGTAATCTTGCCCTGCTCTTTTTCTTCTTTTATCCCTCAGTGCTCCAGTATCCTAATAGCTTTTCTTATGCTTCTTACAATTAGTTCACAGAAAATTAAAAGAGATAATGGTTAACGGACAACTGATACTGTCAGTGAAGTGCCACAAATGAAAAGGCACTTTCTGACGTCAGAGGAATAATATGACAGG
>VXAV01007771.1:149345-160479 GCA_013399715.1 Alectura lathami | reverse complement strand
AAAAAAAAAAAAAAAAATGTCTAAACATGAACTAATCCACCCTGCACATGGGAGAATTTCCATTACTCTCTTTACTGTTCTCCACATACATAAAAACCTTCTGTGCAGAGCAGACTTATTTATTTAAATGAATCCGTGGGTTGTTTCAGGTGGGATACAAGTAAACAAACCAAGCACTTCTCTAAAGGATGTTAGAGAAGAACAATATTTTGCAATTTCCCTCCTACAGTCTTTGTGTTCTACAAAGAGAAATAAAAAAAGTACTTCATCCTTTTCAGCAGCCTTGAAAGCTTTTCCTTATTCATACCTCCTTACAATAGTGGACAGATAATCATCCAGAAAGGGGAAAGCAACATTCATATACTGTGTCGAGAATACACAGTCAGATGAGCTCCATGTGAACAATAATAATAAAAAATAAAGATATAAGAAAAAAGTAGTTTGTTCCTTTGGAGACTCATCTTTTTAATGCACTGTTTCCAGAGATCTTCTAATTGCTTCTTGTGGGATTGAAGTGTTTTCTCTTGCAACCTCGGTTTAGAAATTTCATGCATTGGCTGGTAGGTTGTTGTTATGATTTTTTGTTTTTAGGTTTGAAGAATTGTTTTCTTATGCTTTTTGTCCCTGAGATATTTTCCTCACACCTCACATTTTCTTTTTCATGTTGTTGCTATCAATGAAATTTAAGCATATATGACGCTGTGAAGCTGACTCCTCTTTTATAGCCATACTTTCTTACATGGTGGGACAGCAGTGAAAGCTGCCAGCTAATCAGTTCTGAAGCCTTGCATGCAGGCAGGAAGATATGCTATTAATTATCCAGTGAGGTGAACGGCTAACATGAATTCATTTTCCATTCCGCACTGCATTTCTTCTCTAGTTGCAATATTATTATTAGAACTATTTATAAAGACAACTAGAGGGGGAAGAAGAACGCTGTGCAAGAAGCCACGCTGTGCTAAACGTGAAGCAGAGAACACAGACGTTACGGCTGAACAGGGAGAGAAGTTCAGACGGGTTAGTCTGGTCCAGGGACTCTGAACCTACCAAGGCGCCTTGCAGTGCAGATCTGGGTCAGGGCCCAAATGCACTATAGAAGAAAAATCTCAGTTTTACAGCTTGCGCCCCTCCCGAACTCCGCAGCCTATTGCAGTGGTGTCCTCATCCATCCAGGTACAGCTCTTTATTGACAGCTGCCATGTGACAAATTGCGATGTAAAGCCTAATGAAGGCATTACTCCATAATGCCAAGAAAATAAGGAAAACAGTGCACTTTCACCTCTTTTCACAGGGCTTTGGTTTAATGGGTTAAAAATGTTCCTTTATTGTACATAGGGCTGAGCAAAACGCTCATCGTAAATAATAGATTAATCTTATTTCTGCACTTTTGCTCTGTGAAATGTTTCTGAGCAGATTTTAAAGTATTTCTTTCAAAAAAGTACTGATGCTTGAGACCAAAATAACAGACACTGTATCTGCAGATGGTAGTTACCTACAAACAAGTAATATTGTAAATTGAGAAAGTCTACCTCTGCATATGCTAACTGAAGAGGATTTAAGAAGTAACTCCAAAGGCAATGTTTATAGTTAAATCACTGTGTTAAGAATATTTTGTGCAACAGAAGCTCACTTACCAAGTGCTTGAGGAAAGTCATTGTGAAGGACAGAGGCTGAAATAAAAATTAATTATTTCTTAGCATGCCAGTAAAATTATTGCTATCACTCGACTTGCTTTAATTAACAGATTCATAGCTTTTTAGGATAGATGATACCATCTCAGGTATACAAAGGCCGTATACTTTCATCCCAATATCGAACTGCCCTAAGACACATTGCCTGTATTTAGCTAAAACGTCCCAGGCTTACATCAGGTCTTTTATTTCCCTTGATGCAATTTTGTTATTTCCCTTGAAGCGCTCTCTGTAGAAGGTTCAAACAGTGGGAAAAACAACAACTACTGAGGTAACGAGGGAAGATACAAAATGAAAACGTGTCCAGATCTCCACTGGAAAAGAAATTGCATTTCTGGTAAGCAGCAAAGATCAAATGAGCCAGAAAGAGCGTGACTGCCCACCAGCCTATTCAGGGCAACAAGAGTCAATGGCAGATCAATATGTTTTGGGTAGGGCCTTGAAACAGACCTCTAAGTGTGCATAATTAGTTCTTCTTGGAAGTGCCAAAACAGCTCGCGCTAGAACACACCCATATGTGAAGATGCTTGAGGGGACAGCCAGTGCCTATACCCATGTAAACCCAAGCTGACCAGCACCCTGAGAGGAACTAGAAAATCCAAACACTGACTACAGTTACAACCTAGAATGCATCACACGAGTCATTCATTCTTTGGACTTGGTGAGAGCATGAATTAAAACTTTCACGCATATGCTTGGAAACCAGCTGGGT
The DNA here is from genome assembly GCA_013399715.1 of Alectura lathami. Lineage (NCBI taxonomy): Eukaryota > Metazoa > Chordata > Aves > Galliformes > Megapodiidae > Alectura > Alectura lathami. Next base: position 158,076 of record VXAV01007771.1, on the reverse strand, counting down.
ACCTGAAAGGTGTCCAGGGTGCAGAGCAGCAGCAGAGATTCCTTCTGCTTGCAACAAGCAATGTGAGAAGCACATTAATCCTCTACTGCAGCTGAACAACAGAAGCTCAGAGACCTCACATTTAATTACTATTTTAGGATAATATCATACTGTAAATAATTCTAAGGTTACGCTGTAAATCAGGACTTGCTGCCATCCAGGAGGAATGCACACTCTGTAAGGATTCAAACCAAGGAAGTGATTGCTCCTGTTTTCTTCTTCTTCCTTTCTGAAGTTTGGGGGTGACAAACCTGGGATACAGTGGGTTTGGACCCATTTCAGTATGTTGTAAATGAGGCTGCACTTATAGCATTTGGCAGGTTTCTCCAAAAGCAGCTGTTTCTCAGCTGCTCCAGTGCAGAAGACAAAACCTTGTTGCTTTAAGAAGCGTTGCTAAAGCTTCCTGCATGCCAAGCAAAAACCAGCTTTAAAAAAATGGCGGTCTGTTTATTATCCTCTTGGCATCAGTTCATAACTCTCAGGAACTCAGAATGAAGCTGTATGCATGGATTGTTTACAAATGTTTGCATCTCTGGCTGCAGACACTTGAAACACACCAATATCAAAAGCAGCTATTGTTCATACTCTGCAAATAGGCTTTTACTTTGCAGTTAATAATCCACAAACAGATTTATTCTCTGAATAGTTAGCAACCCTCAGAACAGCAATATATATATATTTTTTAATCCAGGCTAGGATTCCTGCTTTAATGAATGAAGGAACTAAAATATAGGGTTCAGTTTCTTTTTTTAACTCTCTTGTGGCATTAGATTGGCATTTGAGAATGATCATTAGAAGTCTCTGGTGGTTTTAGAGTCAAAAACAGAAAATGCAAGAAACTGAATGATCTAAAATATATCTTCACTGCCCTCAGGAAGGGATTGTCTATATATCCTGCTATCACGTATATAACATTTAGTGCATATGGTTTTCACTCTTGGCTACAGGACTGTCAGCCTATTTATTAAAAATCAATTTTTGTGTTATCATTGATCCACTGCATGCTGGGACTGTTGTCCTTGCTCAGGAGAAGCTGCAGTAGCAGCTTGAGTACAATCGTTTCTTCTCCATTTCTCTGTGGATTAAGCCCCCAGCATACACATACTACATTCTCTTTGTGAAGATTAAATGCTGCTGGTGGCAGACAAAATAAGAAGAGTAAGAACAAAAAGGAACAATAAAAAGGCAATATGTTTTTAAAACGCTGAGGAATTACAGACCAGTCATGCTCTGTGCCCAGAAAGATACCAGAATAAGTAGCCAGACCCTCTAGTCCCATTTGAAGATTTTGCTGAGTGCATGAAATTCCAAACTTGAATGCATGGAAAACTCAAAAGCTTGGTGGAGTGCTGGTCTGGATGCTTTGTGTGAAGCAGTATGCAGCTAACTCATGTGTTTTCAAGATGAAGAGGTTGTGTGGACCATGGCTGTCAGGACCTGTGTTCTGCGAGAATTGCTGTTGGCTTATTTCTCTCAGAAAAGTAACATTCAAGTTACCATAAAAGGGAGCTGATTGAAACTCCATGAGACAGAGGAGACAAAACCATTTCCCAGTTGTTCCAGTTTCAATATTACAAGACATGAAAATTTGCTTCTTGAGTGATAGAATCTCTTATTTCCCCCTTTTGCGGCTCATTGAGTGTATCAGCACCTGGCCACCCTGCAGACTGTACCAGCCCTCTTCCACCTGTATTCTTGATAGCAACAGTGATTCAAAAATAAATTTTGGCTTTTGCTGTTGTTGATGCAACTATTTATTTTTTACACACCAAACTTTAAGGTGAAATTCAAGAGACAGGTTTTTTCTTAGTTGTAAGAATCAAGTTTCAAGGAAAAAAAAAATCTCAGAGATACTTTAATTTTCTGATCTCACTTCTCATTTTTAAGAACAATGACGGCATAGGTCCTGCACTGTCGATTCTGTGGACGAGTCTCCAAATGTAAATATCTGTAGAATAAGAGCCAAAGGTTTCTTTAAACTGGATGCTTAGCAGCCAACAGATGTTTGTTATCATTGTTCATGAAGTCCTGTTCTCATGAGATAAACACACAGAGGCAACTTTTGTATTTCACTTTGTTGAATTCATTTTATGAGATCTTGAGGTATAGTGGTGCTTCATTGCTTTATGTGGATTTTTTTATTATTATTATTATGTTTTTATCCAATTCTTCTTCTATAGATTTATAGTAAAAACAGCTGAGGACACTTTGTGCCTAACCCTTTGATGAAAAATTATTGAAAAGTTCAGCTGAATATGCTTAGTGCATTTTCTTTACTTGTCATCCTTTACAGATTTATTTCTCTCCATTCCATCTAAAAATATTGTTTTGTTTAAGAAGAAAAAAACCTACCCTTGTGACAATTTGCATAACATGTTAATGCTGATATGCATCTAGACATCTGGATGGCATTTTAATATCTCATTCTCATTCAAACAACTAGAAACCACACAGATGGTAGAGACAATTTTAAGAGCATTGTTGTAAACAAATAAGGCAGCCAGGAAATCAAACACACTCTAAGATAGGCTTTAGAGCCTCGACTGCTTTCGGTGTGAGAATATGCATGTGACATGTTTTGACTGCAAGAGAGAGCAGCCTTCTTCAGTTTCAGATAAACTAAGAGGCAAATGCAGAAATTTTAATTGTCATTGGGGATCATTTCATGAGAAACTTCTTACTCTGCCCAGCATAGCTGGCACCACAGATCATACTCATCACTTCAGAGATTAAGGTGTTTAAGGCTCAGGATGCTGCTGAGCAGACTATGCATTCTATTTCATCTCATTTTCAATTGGCAATGGAAATATGAAAAATCCTGATTGCTTCAGGAAGAAGACACGCCAGTTTTGTTTTATACTTTACATAATAACATACCTTCTAATACTTATTTGTCCCTGTTGTTAAAAATCCATCCGTATGAAGTTGTGTAGGACTCAGTAATTCCCTGCAGGCCTCTATAATCTGGTTCTCACTTGTAGCTCCTTATAGGTACGTAATCTTCCTGAACTGGAGGGATTACTGCAAGTGCCAATGTTTTGGAGCTGTTCCATTTGCTTCTGTGAGAGCTGTAGTGCAGCCTTTTCTGCAGGTGGAGCTGATGTCTCAGCAGCTGCTCCAGGTTGGTGTATCTTTCTGGATTGTATTAAAATATCTCACTCCTATCTTTATGGCATGACATCATAAACTGATGATTTTTCCTCTTACTACGGTTGTTACCAGACCTCTTAGTAGTTACGGTTACAGATCCCACAAAAGTAATTTCACTGACATATAGAAGTTTTCAGGGATTCAACTGTACTCACTGAAGTACATAATACGAGACTCGAAGACCCCCTTCTTTTGCTTAATCTCCTTTAGTCACAGGCAAAAAAAGTTACAGCTTACACTCAATTGCTTCTCTATGTTCTTGTAATTACATCAAAATATTACAAAATCTGTTGAATTTAGGTACCCAAGCCTTTCATCTTAACCCTCAGGTAGTGCAAAACAATGAGGTAATTGATAGACTAGTTAAAAAATTGTGCTTGATATAATCTAGTGTACCAAAGAGCAAAGGACTCTCATGAATTCAATAGGATGGGATTAGAATCTAATGGAAAGGTGGTGGGTAACCGCCTCAGAAAGCAGTTTATCAGGGGACCTAGAAAACAGCAGTTCTTAAAATATTTCTGCTTTTTCTCTCATCTAAAATACCCCAAATATGTGGGTATTGTATATGGTGCATGATAAAGAGAATAGAAGACAACGGACAGAAATGAAAGACAAAGCCCATAGAAATTCAACAACAACAAAAAAAGGCCTTACATCATCTTTTAAACCTAGGAATTAAAATGGTACTGCAGCATAAAATACCCACCACAGAAGCCTTTCAGGTCAAACACTGATTAAACCCCATAACGATTACAACCTGCTCCCAGGCTGGTGATCATCCCTGTAACTGACAGGTGATGCCCACTGCTGGGTGACGCCCTTGCAACAGATGTTTCTCCCAGTCTCCCCTTCTCACACTTCTCCTCCCTTGAAGAAGCCTTCTGCAGCCTAGTTTGGTGGCCCAGGCAGGGCCGTAGGCCTGGCAGTCACAGTGGATTGGAGCTTGTTGCCAGGGATGGGGCTGGGAGCTCTCAGCAGGAGAACTGGAGGTGGCGGGAGCTGGAATCTGGGCCAGGAAGTCTTCTGCAGTCTAATGCAGCAATTAAAACTTTATGTACCATATTTTAAGTTTGCCTTAAAAAAAAAAAAAAAAAAGAAAAATCAATAAAACTTTAATCCTAAGCATGCTTACTGTGACAAATTTAGTTAGTGTCTGGCAGAAAAGGGAGGATAAAAATAGTCATTTAATTTTTAGTCTGCAAATTGTAAGATTGCAAACAGCATTTGCTCTCAAAGATGATTCTTTGTTCACACAGCTGGATTTTTGTGATGTCTTGTGCGTGCTTAAAGAAAATCATGGTCTAATTGTTCATGCTTCAAGTCTGTTGATGATGCAGCTATTGTAGCAACTAGAATGGATGGAAAAAACATTAATAACAAATGATGCAAGTGCCTCCCTCTGATCACAGGCTGCTGGAAAGCAGGAAAATGATTAAATTATGATCAGAACAGTGAGTAAGCAAGAGACAGGCACTTTCAGAGCACAGATTTATCCTTTGTTCTTAGGCTGAGAGGGCTGATGCCTTTCCTGACCAGACTTGGCAGGCTGGATCCCTGTTTGGACCTGGGGAGGGCTCCTCCAGCAAGCCTTGGAAACTAATCGAACTGCTGGACTTCAAATGCTCCAAGACATTCGCCTGATGTGCTTCCCGCCCGCCCTGGTTTTAGAGAAGTGTGCATTAGTGAAGCAGGTCAGAGAATCCAAAGTTATTTTTGAAGTCCATCATCTTTCCAAGTATCAATCTTCCTGTGTCTCAAAAAACAGAACAAGCAGGCATTTTTATAAGATTGCAAGAGCTTTTGGTGAAAGGTTTTCATAAAATATGTATGAATTCATTGTATATATGCAGTAAAAAAAGAACAGATATATCACAGAAGATCATATTTTTATGTCATCTTCGGTGAGAAAATATTGATCAATTGATTCTAAACTCTTGTTTTGCTGGTACAGAAACAGTACAAAAAGCACTGATGTAACCAGTGTAGACACCTCCGGAAGAGTTATTGTCTAATGAGCTTTACCTATTTGGGTCTGTAACTTAGACAATTCCATATTGAAAGAAATACATGTTGTGGTCTAGTATCCTTTATCAACTTTTGAAGAACATAAAAAGGCTTTCCAAACCACTCATGTAAGTCAAAGAAACATTAAAGCATTTCAGCTGAAAATTTATAAAAACTTTTATGTAATGAATATGATATCTTGTTCCTTAATCTCATTTCCAAAATGAAAGCCTTTTTTTAAAAAAATTGAAATTTCTCCAAAACCATGCAGCTGATTCTTCAGGCTGCATGATTAAATCTGAGGATTTGAAAGCAAGTGAAAATAGGGTATTAAGTCAGGTAGTATTGATCAACCTGCATTATGAGTATAATCCCCGCTGTTTGAATTAGGTGGGGAAGAGAAAGCACGTTGCCTGAAGATGACTGAAATCCGTTAGCACTAATTTGTGCAGCCTTGCTTGGGAAGCAGAACATCAGATGGCAAATTGAGGGATCATGACAGCCAATCTCTTGAAGAATTTTAGAAGTATAATGAGGAGCTGGTATTCCTTAATTTCTGTAAAGAAGCTGTCATTACAGGTACATATACAATAGCATTAGATGGAGGCATTCAAATTTGTGTAAGGTTATGTCTGTGATATCAAAAGCCACATTATTAAGAAGAGAGACGTAATTAAAAGGGAAGGGGGATAATTCACATATTAAAGAAAGTGGCTCCTTTAGATCTGTTCCAGGCTTTAGTTATTTACCTTAATCTATTAAAGAAGAAGGTGGGATTGTCTCCTCTATTTGCCTGTTCTTGGTATCGCTCCAACACCCTGTGTAATTTTAGACTTAGTACAGCTGCTCGCTCTAGTCAAGCTAATCAAATTTCACAAAGGAATACATCACTCTGTGCCCAGAACTAAGAGGCAAGGAAGTATCAAAATGAATGATTTATCTCACTGCCTCGCAGCAAACAAAGCCAGCCCTACTCAGAAACACTGGGGTGCTTGCTACCACAGGAAGTCTTCTGAGTGTAGTGAAGTGCCGGGGGATGAAATGGAAACAAAAGGGAAGAGATGTACTTTCCCTCATCAGATTTAGTCATCATTGACTCTCTCTGTGGGACCCCATCTCCCAGCTGTCCTGAAGCAAATGGTACACAAAATGGTCTACGGGACCAGACTACAGCTGCATGTTTATGCCTATCAGTTGGCCACGTGGTCCGAAGAATGGGGTTATCTCAGGCTGAATCAGGTTTATCGGGGCAATAATTTACTTCTAATCTTGTGTCTGCAATATCTGTGGAAAAATCATCTTTATGATCCTACAGGTCTTCTGTTGGTTGTCAGACATGCCTGTCTGTATGTCTGCCCTGGAGAAGCCACCTGCAAGACATTCACAGATCAATTTACTGTCAAGTGTTTTGGAGTGCTTCTGTGCTCAGCTAGAGATGTGGTTGCCATAAGCAGCTGAATTTCAACAACCATTTCCTAGACTTGTACTTGCAGTAAATTAAGCCATTTCAAAGGTTTTTCATTTAGATACAAGCAAGTGTTTCTGTACTTAATCAATGTTGTTTTGATTAGGATCTACTCTATACGACTTCTGTGTAGCTCTTAGTCCTCCCCTGCAAGCAAACGGGAAAGCAAAGTTATCTGTGGCATACCTGGGTCCTGTAAAAAGCCAATTGCAGCCTTTACAAGTGAGCCAGGGTGAGTTTCAAGTCACCGCTTCAACTGGGATCAGCCTGGGTGCAACCAGACTCATCTCACACATACTTCTTCGGGAGACCTTCCTCTTCGGGTGCTGAACATGTTCATCTTGCTCAATATTTATTTTTTTCAGAACACTTCTCTACCGATGTACTTTGCATTAATTGGTTATTAATTATTAATTATTGCTCTATATACTTCCTTTTTATGACCAAACCTAACAACTTTGGGAGGAGATAGGATAGATGCAGGCAAAGCCCTCGAAGTCCTGCAAAAGGGAATTTCATTCTGGCAATGCTCCATAATTTCTCTTTCTTTTATATTGTGGACCATGTGGCAAGAGATCTGCCACTTTCTCTTTAAACACTTTGTCTTGTCCTGATCACCATGCAAAATGTGTAGTGTCCTAAAATGGTACCAACAAGGCAAACTCATCCTGAAAGAACAGGTAACCTTCCTCAGTGTTTTGGATGAGAGGTGTTTCCTCTGGGTGGATGAAACTCCATCTGAGTGAAATGAACACAAGCTTTGTGAATTTGTACACACTCTCTATGTACATACAGTACCTGTTCTAGAACTGGTGCTTTTTAATGTTATTAGCTGTTTTGCATTTAGGAAGATGCGTTTTGCTTTCTTTCTTCAGGTTATCTTAATCATATTTATAGCATTTATAAAAATCTCACGTATCGTCTTACATTTTGTAAGACCTGAGGTGTGTAGTAAATTTCTAGCAAGAAACTTCTCTTTCTTTCCAACCTAACGGAGGTCGGATGGAACTAGATTATATGAAATTTAAATGCATTAGTTGTTAGCCAGACTGAATTTTCATATAAATTAATATTGTTATTGTATTTTAATAAAGCAATAGCATTTATGGAATTATGTAGACATCAGTCACTTGGGGGTGTCTTGGAACAATTATTGACTTCATGCATCATCTGCTTCTCCACTTCAGATTTGTTGCACTTTTCATAAATACCATATATCAGTGAGCCATAAAACACATTTTAAATGCCTTCTAGCCCATCACAGACACTGTTGTTAGAAAAAGCCCCTTAAGCTGATGACATCCTAATATGTGACTATGTAATTAAAATTTTGACATATGCAAACAGTTATAAAATAGATAAAAGAGTATGTATTGTAAATAGAAGTTTAAAGGCACTGAGCAGATGGTTTGTTTGTGAAAGGGGTATGGGGAGTGCCAAGAAATGACAAACAGATGGCTTAGGTGTGAAGGACAGGCAGGGAAATTTAGAAGAGTTGAGGACATAATGGACAACTCTCCGGATTTTTGTGCACACTAAGGGAATCATGGCCCGTGAATAGAAGGTTAAACATTTTACATTTTTGTACCTGCATTTATATAAATGTGTCAGTGGAAAATGTCCAGCAATAAAGGCTGATAATAATAATAAAGACAAGTCATGCTTCACAGGCTTTGGGGAGGGTACAAATGCTGTAGATATCTAGGTACCTATCTATCTTGATATTCTGTAGATATCAAAAACTGCAGATATCACTGGAGTTATTACCCAGGCACTTCTATCCCAAGTCATACGTGTGCACTAAACAGTCTGAATTCAAACAGAAATATTCAGAATTGCAGTAAAACCATATTGCCAATGTTTACTGAAAAACAGTTTTAATAGTGGCCTAATAAATTAACAAATGTTTGCCTGCTGCTGCTCCTTGCTTCTCTACTAACTGTAGTGTTAGGAGGATGCTGAGTGAATTCAGTTCATGTTTTGGTGATTATATGCCAAAATCATGACCAAAATACAATCCTTACTGGGGGCAGAAAGATCAAATCATGATTTTTTTTTTTTTTTTTAAAT